>JASTWP010000104.1:0-237111 GCA_030770255.1 Temnothorax ravouxi
GGATATCGCAAATTCTCGTACTCAAAGTCGATGTCCCTATCGATATATCGGGGCGCCATCAAGCGTTACCGACTGCGTCGTCGGGTTTACTATCTACCATTTATTGTGATCCATGTTCTTCTCAATAGTCTGTCCGTTCTGTTTGGTTATCTCTCTACTCTCGATCATCGCGAACGCGGAGGCAAATTACTTTGTATCGAATCGTTTCGTTCATTCATTTTATGTTAAACGTATTCTTCCAATAAACACAAGAGATACATTCGGCTTTACATCCGTCCTCGTTTTCTCGGTCGTTACCTATCCCTGCATAGCTCGAACAGGTTATGGGCCCAGAGCCGCAACGACAAAGTGAAGAAATACTTTTTCATATCTAAATTCGCTGAATCCACGCGAGAGTTTCTTTGTTCTTTCCGGGCGTGATACGTCGTGAACGCGATATATCGACCGTGACGCGTCATAAGTAAATCATCGTCGTTAAAGTGCGTTCCGCGAATAAATCGACGATGGCACAGACAAATACAATTAACTCTACGCGATTAGAAACGCTAACCAAGGACAATTACGATACTTGGGTGATACAAGTGGAAGCATTACTCGTTAAGAACGATAACTGGGGCTACGTGAGTGGCGAGAGGCCATGCCCGAAATCTCGTGGCGATGCCGACGACGCAGCAACTCGAGCAGCCATCGCAGCGTGGGAGAACGAGGATCGCAAAGCAAAATCTGACTTAATCCTAGCTATAAATCCCTCTGAGTTGAAGCAGGTACGTGGTTGTAAAACGTCCAAAGATGTGTGGGATAAATTAAAATCCATATACGACTCGAAAGGTCCCGCGCGCAAAGCAACGTTACTCAAACGCCTTATTCAAACAAAAATGTCGGAAGGCGGGGACGTTAAGACACACATCGCTCAATTTTTCGATGCCGTCGATAAGCTAGAATCCATGGATGTTCAGATCAACGGAGATCTTTCTCTCGATCATGCTTCTCTATAGCCTACCTAGCAGTTTCGAGAACTTTAGATGCGCGATAGAATCTCGCGACGCGCTGCCAAACGCTGAGCAATTAAAAATAAAAATCGTAGAGGAATACGAAGCGCGAAATCAAGTCACCGTCAACGAATCAGGCGCGATGCTCGCTCACGGCAGGCGCAACCCGAATTCGAAATCCGGCAAGAATAACGCATCGACGTCACATAACGATAAGAACGCGAAAGCACCTTTTCGTCCTAAATACAAATGCTCTTTCTGTAAGATTACCGGCCACAAATATGCTGACTGCCGTAAAAGGAAGACGCAAGAAGCCGAAAAAGCAAACAATACGGAAGCGGAAAGTTTCTTCGCGGAAGTCGCTCAGTATTCGTCATCCGAGCCCGCCAAGGGCGTAGGCGCAAGTCAATGGTGTCTCGACAGCGGGTGCACGTCTCATCTATGCAAAGACGCTCGAATGCTGACAAACTCGATGTCCACACAAAGCGACATCAGGTTAGCCAACAACGCAACAAGTACGGTGGATGCAAAAGGGAACGTAGAACTTCTCACGAGAGTTAATAATAAAACTAAAAGGATTCGACTGGAAAATACCCTGCATGTTCCAGATCTGAGAACCAACCTATTATCTGTAGCCAAGATTGTGGACAAAGGCTATCAAGTCGTATTCGGCTCAAACCAAGCATCCGTAAAGGACATCAAAGGAAATATTAAGCTCACCGCTGAACGTCAAGGTGACTTATATATTCTGAAAGGATCCGGCGAACAAGCTAATACAGTCTCGCAGAAGAAATACTCTGATACCGAAATCTGGCATCAACGCCTCGGCCATCTTAACTTAAGAGACTTACTACTAATGTCGAAAACTCAAGCAGCATCCGGATTCAAGCTGAAGGATAACTCCAAAGTTTCGAACTGCGAAATATGCATCACACAGAAACTAACAAGTTTTCCATTCTCATCTCGAGCTAACAGATCACAGCACCGCCTCGACATAATTTATTCTGATCTCTGCGGACCAATGCGAGTAAATTCAACGGGAGGCGCGCGCTACTTCATGACGCTCATCGACGATCATACAAGATGGTGTCAAGTCTACTTTCTGAAGAGTAAGGATGAAGCAACAAGCAAATTCATCGAATTCAAGAACTTCGTCGAAAATCAGACAGGTCTCAAGGTGAAGGCTTTTCATTCGGACAACGGAAAGGAGTTTTGCAACTCCGCCATGGATCGTATATTGAAGGATTCCGGAATTCAACGACGCCTAACCATTCCGCATACTCCTGAGCAAAACGGGGTAGCCGAGCGGAAAAACAGAACGCTGATTGAAACCGCTCGTTGCCTGCTGGCACAATCCGGACTCCCGACACAATTTTGGGCAGAAGCTATCAACACTGCGAATTACATACGGAATCGTTGCATCACTAAGAGTTTGGATGGATGTACTCCTTACGAACAATGGAAAGGCGAGAAGCCCGACATAAGTCATCTTAGATCATTCGGATGTAAGGTACACGTTCTAAATAAGAATCCGAATAAGGGAAAATTCGAGCCCAGAACCGTCGAAGGCATTTTCGTCGGTTATGCTGACACTTCCAAGGGTTACCGCATCTGGATCCCGAAGGACCGGAAAAGTCATTGTCGCAAGGGATGTGAAATTCCTGGATGGATTCGACACGAATAACACTTACGAAGACTTCATAAGTAATGAAACGACAAATGGTCGGACGAAGCTTCTCGATGAAGATGATGACTCACTTCAAAACCTAGGGATAGATATCGCAAACAATGATGAAATGATCCATCGTCGAGCACCCGAAGATCCAGCAGATGCTGATATCACGGCTGAAGATGAAGACGAGGATGACGATCCGCTACCATCTGCAAATGAAGATGACCACTTCAACGAAGATCAACCGCTTGTACGAGGTCCTGGACGTCCACGGAAGATTCGTACCGGGAAACCTGGTCGACCAGCTAAGCAGTACCACATGAAAGGACCGGTTTTGCAACAGAGTCGGCCCGCGACCGTTGAGGAAAATCCCGAAGAAGAGAATATGGCCGAAGATCTGGAGTGGTTCGACGCCAGTTTGCCATGGCCGCTTCTGAAATATCTCTTTCTCAGGCTGTTTCAGGTCCAGACGGTAATGAATGGCGAGACGCTGTGTATGCCGAGATTAAGTCTCTCGTAAGCAACGACACCTGGACACTCGTTGACAGACCCAATGGCGAAAAGGTGATAGGCTGCCGAACCGTGCTGAGGAACAAATACAAGGCGAACGGAGAGCTGGAACGAAGGAAGGCCCGCGTAGTTGCAAGGGGATTCTCACAACGTCCTGGCGTAGATTTCCACGATACATTCGCCCCGGTTGCAAGACTCAGTTCGTTGAGGGCGCTCATGGCTGCGTCCGTAGAGCAAGGCATGCGGATCTCACAAATTGACATCACTACTGCCTATCTAAATGGCATAATGGACATGTTAGTATACATGGAGATGCCGGAGATGCTACAGGAGATGCTTGAGAGGATCATTGCGACCGAATCTAACGCTGTTCTGATCGAGAAGGCTAAAAAGATGTTGTATGCGCTCAAGAAGGGTAACAAGGTATGCAAGCTCGAGAAGGCAATATACGGCCTTCGTCAGGCAGGCCGTCGATGGTACGAACGACTGGACGAAGCTCTCAAGAAACTTGGACTGACTCCAACCCATGCCGACCCGTGCGTGTATTACGACAAGGAGAAACGAACGCTGGTATTGGTCTACGTAGACGATATTATCATAGCTTCTCGCGATGAAACCCGCATCATTCACTTGAAAGAAGAACTGGCCAAGGTCTTCGTAATCAAGGATCTTGGATACCCAAAATATTGTCTCGGGATTGAAATATCTCGGATCAAGGACGGGATACATCTATCTCAAACTGGATACATCCGTGACGTTCTAGACAAATTTGGCATGACCGATTGTAAGCCAGTGAAGACACCTCTGGATGCTAGTGTCAAGCTGCATGGTGCTGTCGAAGACACGGACGTAGACGAATCAAAACTACCCTATCGCGAACTCCTAGGTTCGCTGATGTACCTGGCACAGGGAACTCGCCCTGATATTGCTCACGCAGTAAGCGCACTAAGCCAATGGTGCACCTCTTTTAAACGAGTCCACTGGACATCTGCCAAGAGGGTACTCAGATACCTCAAGGGCACCATCAACCACGGATTGTACTACACGAAATGTGGAAAGGCCCTTATCGGATATACGGATGCTGATTGGGGCAACTGCGGCCTGGATCGCAGGTCGTACACTGGATCTGTGTTCCTACTAGCCAACGCTGCTATATCGTGGGAGTCGCGAAAGCAAAGAACCGTGGCTCTCTCATCCACTGAAGCGGAGTATACCGCCCTTAGCGATGCTGCAAGGGAAGCCATTTATTTATCTAAACTTCTTTCAGAGATTGGGTTACCATCACTCGGGAAGGTAACACTTCATAACGACAACCAAGGCGCTGCGAAGCTGGCTGTCAACCCGGTCTTCCATTCCAGGTCAAAACACATTGACATTAGATGTCATTTTATTAGACAGGCCCTGACGGATCACCGGATCAACCTCGTCTATACACCCACGGAGGACATGATCGCCGACGTTCTTACCAAGGCACTACCGAGCAGCAAACATTCGTTCTGTACCAATGGACTTGGGATGAAAGACATCGCAGCCTCACGCACTCAAATTTGAGAGAGGGTGTTAGGGATATCGCAAATTCTCGTACTCAAAGTCGATGTCCCTATCGATATATCGGGGCGCCATCAAGCGTTACCGACTGCGTCGTCGGGTTTACTATCTACCATTTATTGTGATCCATGTTCTTCTCAATAGTCTGTCCGTTCTGTTTGGTTATCTCTTTACTCTCGATCATCGCGAACGCGGAGGCAAATTACTTTGTATCGAATCGTTTCGTTCATTCATTTTATGTTAAACGTATTCTTCCAATAAACACAAGAGATACATTCGGCTTTACATCCGTCTCGTTTTCTCGGTCGTTACCTATCCCTGCATAGCTCGAATTCTATAAATCTTAGGTATATGTTAATAATACGACATGATCTTTTTAATCATGAAACTTACAAACTAACGGAAAAAGATTCGTATCCTAAATGCTAATAATTTTTCTAATAATACTGAAAATATATGGATAGAAATATATGTAATAAATAATAACATAATTAATGATATACAAGAGCTTTTGTCGCGCATATCGATTTTCAATAATGGATAGATATTGTAACAAATACGTTTTACGTTCATTCAAAAACAAATTATGTGTACACATAATAAAAATTGTATGAATTAAAATTATGTGTATACACATAATAAAAATGCGGAATTATTTTTATGTCAGACATAATTTTAATGCATCCAATTTTTATTATGTCAAGACATAATTTTAATTCATCCAATTTTTATTATGTCTAGACATAATTTTAATTTGTCCAGTTTTTATTATGTCTGGACATAATTTTAATTCAACGAATTTTTATTATGTCATGACATAATTTTAGTTCTGCAGCTAAGGAATTTTTAAGTCGATTCTTATGAACTAAGCTTGAATTCGATGTCTAGGTATCCCACGTTGCCGATAACGGGTTACAAATAATGCGCTCCATAGTTTTCGGTGTCCAGGTGTAATAATACGTTGAATTCGATGTCTAGGTGTCCCACGTTGCCGATGACGAGATTCACATAGTGCGTTCCGTAGTTTTCGGTGTCTACGTGTATTAATACCTCAAATTCAATATCTACGTGTCCTACATTCGGATTTAAAGTTATTAATACACCTAGTCACCAAAAACTACGAAGCGCACTATGTGGACTTCGTCATCGGCAACCTGGAACACGTAGACATCGAATTCGAGGTATTATTACACCTAGACACTGAAAACTACGGAGCGCGTTATCTGGACCTCGTCATCAGCAACTTGGGACACCTAGACATCAATTTCAAGGTATTAATAAACGTAGACACTGAAAACTACGGAGCGCACTATTTGGTCAATGTTATTCTTGGCCATGGTAATGTTATTCTTGATTACATTTCTTATCATTAATTCATGAATGACATATTTCTGTTACATATTGTTAAAATAAAGAAAGCTATTTACGTATTTAAAAGTTAAAAGTCATTAATTATTATACAAAATCTGTATTAATTTAATATTATTTTTAACATTGTTTATTTCTTTTAGCTTAACGTTTTTAAACTTGTTGGTGGAGTTGATGCACATGCCATGATACGAAATATTATGAAAAAAGTAATGACAGATACTTTAGTCCAAAAGGAGGGGTGTCAATAAGGCCGTTTTTTGGCCTACGTCAGAATCGCTCCAAACTGTGGTATTTTCTTCCTCCCGATGTAGCTCACAACCTCCTAGAACCGTTTGCTGTCCGAGCAATTAGAGGCTGAGAACGGGCAACTTAAAATCTCAAAAATGGAGTTTTTCACATAGTGGTAGTGCCGATCTCATTTCAGCATGTCATTGTTGGGAGGGAGGGAGGGTGAGAGATAGAGCGAAAGGAAGGAAGGGGAGAGGGGGAGAGGGGGGAGAGAGAGAGAAGAAGGGAGAGAGGGAGAAAGAGGGAGGGATCGCTCCAAACTGTGGTATTTTCTTCTTACCGATGTAGCTCACAACCTCCTAGAACCGTTTGCCGTCCGAGCAATTAGAGGCTGAGAATGGGCAACTTGAAATCTCAAAAATCAATGGTTTTTCACATGGTAGTAGTGCCGGTCTCATTCAGCATGTCATTTTTGGGAGGGAAGGAGGAAGGGAAGGAGGGTGGTAAATAAAGGGGAGAGGAAAGGAAGGTGGGTAGTAGAAGGGGGAGGGAGGGAAGTAGAGGAGAGAAAAAAAGAGAGAAAAAGAGAGGGAGGAAGGATGGGAGGAAGAGAGAGAGAAAGAGAGAAAGAGGAAGAGAGAGATAGGAAATGGGAGGAAAGAGAGGGAGAGGGAGGCAGACCTGGTCCCTCCCGTCTGGTTTCAGTTATTCTCTCTCTTTTTTGCTCTCCCTCTCCCCCTTCTCTCTCCCTCTCCCCCTCTGCCCTTCTTTATCCCTCTCTCTCTCCCTCTTTCTCTCTTTCTTTCCCTCTCTTCCCCTCTCTCTCCCTTTCCTTTCTTCTGCCCCTCTGTGCTTCCCTCACCCTCTCTCTGCCACCCTCTGCCTCTCTCTCCTTTTCTCTCCCTCCCTCCCTTCCTCTTTCTTTTTCTCTCTTTTTGGTCTTCGCTACAGGATCTCTTTAAAGGTGCAACTAAATACAAAAAAGCGAGATAAAAAGAAAAAAAAGGTGGGAGGGAGAAAGAGAGAGAGGGAGGCAGAGGGTGGCAGAGAGAGAGCAAGAAAAGCAGAGGGGGTAAAGGAAAGGAAAAAGAAAGAGAGAGAAGGAAGAGAAAAAAGAAAGAGAGAGAGAGAGAGGGATAGAGGAGGTAAAGGGGGAGAGGGAGAGAAAAGAGAGAGGGAGAGCGAGAAAAAGAGAGAATAACGGAAATCAGACGGGAAGGACCAGGTCTGCTTTCCTTTTCCTCCCTCTGCCACCCTTTGCTTTTCCTCCCTCTCTTCCTTTCCTTTCCCTATCTCTCTCTTCCTCTCTCCCTCTTCCTCCCTCTCTTTTCCGTCTTCCATTCCTCTCTCTCTCTCTCTTTCTTTCTCTTCTTTACCTTCCTCCCTCCTTTCCCCCTCTACCCCCTACCTTCTTCTCCCCCCTCTACCTTCCACCCTCCTTTCCTCCCCCTTTATCTCCCACTCTCCCTTTCTCCCAACAATGACATGTTGAAATGAGACCGGCAACACCACCATGTGAAAAACTCCATTTTTGAGATTTCAAGTTGCCCGTTCTCAGCCTCTAATTGCTCGGACAGCAAACGGTTCTAGGAGGTTGTGAGCTACATCGGTAGGAAGAAAATACCACAGTTTTTGGAGCGATTCTGACGTAGGCCAAAAAACGGCCTTATTGACACCCCTCCTTTTAGCTGGACAGGAAAAATAAATAAGCGTATAGCTTTAAAGATTTAAATCTTTCTAAAATGATAATACGTAAGATCTTTTTAATATAATTTTAGATTAACTTGGTTGGTTTATGTAGGGTCCATTTAGAAATCCCTTTAAGATTTGTCTAAAACATACATATATATATTTATTAGAAAATATTAACAATTTACATTAAAAAACACTTGCGTATGAGCGTACAGTATGTGCGTAATTGTGTATGTGTGTACAGAAGCTGTTCGTGTAAAATGTAATGAACTGACAGACAATGACATTGCAGAATACACATCAAAATGGCTTTCTCAAGCTACTGTAAGAGTTCAAAGAGACAAGTATGTATAGCATTTTTTTTGTTAGAAACATCATGATTGCTTACTGTTACTTATTTACCTTAATCAGGTTAATCGTGAAATGGCAGATAATCTGTTAGGATTATTCAAGTGAAGAGACACAAGAATCCAATATTTAATGAGTGGCTGTATTCTCGTGTACGTATAACAGCGTGCGTAGAATCAAGGGAACCGGAAAACGGAAGAAGGGAGAATATGAACAAAAAAGGAACTAAACAGTCCAACATGGACCAAAGACTAAAAAAACTCAATATGATATCACTCTTAATGTGAGCTGAATGACAAACAAAAGAAACTAATATTATATATGTAATTATGTAAATATGTAACACTCCCACCTTCTTTTTGTTTGTACACCGGTTTGCCGTTCTTTACATTGCATTCTTAATAGATAATAAACTTAGGTTATACGAAAACTTTCTTTTTGACAACGGTTTTGTAAGGAAATCAGTTAATTGCTCATTTGACTGAACATATACTGGTTCTAATATGTTACTGTGGCAGCCGTCGTGCCGTCGTCAGCCACCAGGAAGTCGCGTAGAGCACGTCGCGACGACAGGTTAAAAAGATCGATGCATCCTGTCAAAGTTGCAATTACTCCGATTTGTTTGACAGGACTTCGTGTATCCTAGCAACTGAGTTTTTCGGAAATTCACCCATAGATAGATGCGAAACTCGTAATTAAAATTCGGCTTCGAAGAAATATAAAGACGACCGATTTCGAAGAAATGTGGCAAATTGGTAAATTGCCCTGGCATTACACACACAGGGTCAAGACGCCACGCCCAGCTTTTGGTAACAAAATCCCTCCTCGTCTCGACAGGGCAGACGAGGAAGGTACAACTAAGAGGCGCAAGACTCACCCTCTTCCTCTGGACCAGATCTTCGCGGTCAAGAGGAGGAAGGAAGCTCCTGCTGTAGCCTCCGGCGCTAGACGCCTCGAGGTAGGCGCTCAGACGCCTCCTCCAGTCGCTAGCCGCCCATCATCCGGCGCAGGACGCCTGGTTCACGGTTCCAAGCCGTTAACAGCCGGCGCCAGACGCTCTGCTCCCGGCGCAAGTCGCCCTGTCTCTGACGCTCCGCCGTCTCTTGGTGCAAGTCGCTCCTCTTCGATTCCTAGCGCTAGTCGCTCATCCTCTGACCTAACGACGACTCCCGGCGTTAAGCGCCCGATCTCCGACTCTTCGCCAATCCTCGGCGCCAGCCGCCCGACTCCTTTGGCAACAACACCACGAAAGAGGAAGAGGCCATTCGAGATTGGGACTTCAACGCCGGAATCAGGAGGTTCTACGCCCAAGAATCCGTGGGTCATTCCTCCGTTGATCTCTCCACCTACGCTGTCGCCGATCAGAAGATCCACCGAGGGAACCCAGACCAGCCTGGTCAAAAGGAGGGATTCGTCATCGCAGACGGGTTCGACGGAAGGATAGGTGAAATCGACGCAGACTGAGGAGACAGGAAGGAGAAAAGTGGCGACGCAGACGAAGCAACGAGGAGGACGAGGACGACGACCAAGAAGATTGTTAAGCAAGAAAACTAATTAAATTGTTGTAAATGTTTAATGAGTTAAAAAGTTGTAAAAAAATAAAAATGTAAACAACACCACACAAAAAAAATAAACAAAAAGAAATAAATAACAAATAGAAAATAATCTCAGCGATTTCTTAAACGGACGACGTAACGTCCAAATTGGTGACCCCGACGTGATCGCTGAGATATAAAAATGGATGGTGACGGCAGAGTCATAATTAATGGTGAGAACCAAGTCGGAAGAGTGTCGGTCAGAATACCGCCTTTTTGGAACGACGAACCAGAGCTTTGGTTCGCCCAGCTTGAAGGGCAGTTCATCCTTAGTGGTATAACCGCTGATACGACAAAGTACTCTTGCGCCATTGCGCAGCTGGATTCTCGGCAAATCAAGGAAATAAAGGATATCATTATACAGCCTCCAGAAGAGAACTATGAAGCGGTCAAGAAGGCGTTGATCCAGAGATTGACAGTCTCACAAGAGCAACGAACTCGTCAACTGCTAGAGTTAGAAGAGATAGGTGACCGGAAACCGTCGCAGTTTCTTCGTCATCTTCGAACTCTTGCCGGAAGCAATGTTCCAGATTCACTTCTACGAACTCTCTGGCTTGGAAGGCTCCCGACGCAGATGCAAATGGTTCTTGCAACCCGAATCAATGATCCGCTTAACGATGTGGCAGAACAAGCCGATCGTATACACGAGATGTTAAGCAAAGCTGTAATAGCTGCTACATCGACTGCTGGACCCAGAAAAACAACCCTGGAAGAGCAGATCTTGGCTTTGACCAAGCAGGTCGAGTCACTCTCCACGCGACTTTCTAGAGAAAGGTCGAAGAAGAAGTTCGATGCGAAAAGAGATCGAAGCCGAAGTTGAAGTAAAAGCCAGTCTAAAGGAAAAGATTTTGATGAAAAAAATTGCTTTTATCATAATCGATTCGGCGACAAGGCTAAGAAATGCACACAGCCGTGTGCCTACAAAGCGGAAAAAAAGCAGGGCAGTCACTGATGGCGGCCAGTGAATCCGCCCAGAAGCCCCGCCGCCTCTTCATAACTTGCCAGGTAACCAAGAGACGTTTTCTAATAGATACTGGGTCTGATGTGAGCGCTTTTCCAAGATCGATGGTAGCAGGACTTGTCAAACCTTCAAATTATGAATTGTTCGCAGCAAACGGTTCGACAATTAAAACATACGGATGGGTCACTCTACAGCCAGAGTTCGGATTGCGACGTGCATTTCCTTGGAGGTTCGTGATTGCCAACGTCTCTCAACCAATCATCGGAGCAGATTTCCTAGCTCATTATCATTTACTGCCGGACTTGCAGAAGAGAATCTTGCTAGATGGCAAGACACAAATCCATGCAAAGGGATCAGCTGGCTCAGAGACGATAGAATCGTTGAAAGTCCTTGCCATAGAAAATAAATACCACAAAATTCTGGCAGAATTCCCAGGGCTCATAAGAGCAGCTCCTGGTGCTCGTGTGACGAAGCATTCAACAGAGCACTTTATAAAAACGACTCCTGGTCCACCAGTAACTTGTCGCCCTCGAAGGCTAGATCCAGAGAAACTCAAGGCGGCGATAGCTGAGTTCAATCTCCTGCTTCAAAAAGGGATAATACGAGTTTCAAAGAGCAGCTGGTCTTCGCCTCTTCATATGGTTCCCAAAAAGGGAGGCGCGTGGAGACCTTGTGGGGACTACAGAGGGGTAAATGGCAGAACGGAGCCAGATAATTTTCCAATTCCTTATATAGAAGATTTTTCACAGAATCTACACGGAAAGAAAATCTTCTCAAAACTAGATTTGGTGCGGGCTTACAACCAGATACCTGTTCATCCTAACGATATTCCGAAAACAGCTATTATAACTCCCTTTGGGCTCTTCGAATATCTATTCATGCCTTTCGGTCTACGAAATGCGGCCCAGACCTTTCAACGCTTTATGTACGAGATCCTGAAAGATCTTGATTTTTGCTATGTCTACATCGATGACATTTTGATAGCATCAAAAGATGAAAAGGAGCATGAAAAGCATTTACGCAAATTATTCAAAAGATTGGAAGAGTTTGGTATTTTTTTGAGCCCAGCCAAATGCGTTTTTGGAGTTGACAAGTTAGTTTTTCTCGGTTACGAAGTATCAGAGAAAGGGACTCAGCCTCCACCGGAAAGGATTGAAGCAATCAAGAATTTTCCGAGGCCTGAGAATGTTCAACAGCTACGGCAGTTCTTAGGAACTCTGAACTTTTACAGAAGGTTTATTCCGGAAGCCGCCAAGGATCAGGCTTTATTGAACAGTCTGCTTGGTGGACCGAAGACTAAAAAGAAAACACCGATTTCCTGGAACTCAGAACTTGAAGAAGCTTTTATTAGATGCAAGGAAAGTCTATCCCGAGCAACTTTACTGGCACATCCGAAACCGGAAGCAGAGTTAGCACTCACGACAGACGCATCTGATTTTGCCATCGGTGCTGTAATCCAGCAACGTGATGGAGACGACTGGCAACCTTTGGCATTCTTCAGCAAGAAACTGAATCCAGCTCAACAAAAATACAGTCCATACGACAGAGAGCTTTTGGCAATTTATTTGGCCATCAAACATTATCGCCATATGCTTGAAGGAAGAGTATTTACAGTTTACACGGACCATAAACCGATTATTTACGCTTTCCAGCAAGTTGCAGAGCACAGCTCTCCGAGACAGGCGCGGCATCTTCAGTATATCGGGCAGTTTACCACCGACATCCAGCATATCTCTGGAAAATAGAATGTTGTTGCTGACGCTTTATTGAGAGTAGAAGAGATTCAAACTGCAGTCAATCTGGAAGATTTAGCAAGAGCACAAGAAGAGGATACTGAAGTACAGGATCTCCTGAAAGGAAACTCTTCGCTCAAGCTAGAGAGAATTCCAATTCCTGGAACAAGTACTACTCTGTATTGCGACACTTCTACGCCTTTTACTCGTCCTTTTGTGACAAAAAAGTTCAGAAAGCAAGTTTTTCAGTCTCTTCACAGCTTGTCACATCCAGGTACCAGAGCATCAGTAAAGCTTGTCGCACAGCGGTATGTTTGGCCACAAATAAAGGCAGATTGCCTTAAATGGACGAGAGCCTGCATCGCTTGCCAGAAGTCAAAAGTTCAAAGGCACAATCGTTCGCCGATCGGTGAATTTCTTGGACCCACCAGACGGTTTGAACATATTCATATTGATCTTGTTGGACCATTACCAATTTCTAGAGGTTTCAGGTACTGTCTCACAATGATCGACCGATTCACCAGGTGGCCTGAAGCATTACCGGTGGCGGATATCTCAGCTGAAACGATTGCTGAAAGTCTATTAACACATTGGATAGCAAGGTTTGGTACTCCAGCTCGAGTTACTACGGATCAAGGAAGGCAATTTGAAGCCGACTTGTTCCGTCAACTCACTAGACTAACAGGCACCACGCATATTCACACAACGGCCTATCATCCTGCAGCGAATGGTATGGTTGAACGATTGCATCGTCAAATCAAGACGGCCATCAAGTGTCATGCAACGGAAGTCTGGACTGAGGTACTTCCTGTCATCATGATGGGCATACGAGCGGCGTTTAAAGAAGATCTTCTTGCAACTCCTGCAGAACTCGTCTATGGAGAAACTATAAGACTACCCGGAGAATTTCTTCAAGAATCTTCTCAGTCAAGTGATACGAGTGATTTCCTGCAAAAACTTAGGCAAACGATGAGAAATTTACGGCCACAGCCAGTCAAGAGACATGGGTTGCCTGCAACGTTTCAGCATAAGAGCCTGGAGGATTCAAAATACGTATTTCTCAGGCATGATGCACCAACACGAGCTCTTCAACCTACTTTTCATGGTCCGTATGATGTCCTTGATAAAGGAGAAAAAGTCTACAAGATTCGGATTAACGAAAAGATCGTCCACGTATCAGTTGATCGACTTAAACCAGCCTTTATTTTGACGGAGCTAGAAGATTCTAAAAAAACGCACGAGCACGAGCAGAACGCTTCAGCTTCCCCTGAAATAAGAACTCGAAGCGGCAGAGTATCCAAGAAAACTGTACGCTTCGCATTGACTTAAATACAACGAAGGGGGTAATGTGGCAGCCGTCGTGCCGTCGTCAGCCACCAGGAAGTCGCGTAGAGCACGTCGCGACGACAGGTTAAAAAGATCGATGCATCCTGTCAAAGTTGCAATTACTCCGATTTGTTTGACAGGACTTCGTGTATCCTAGCAACCGAGTTTTTCGGAAATTCACCCATAGATGGATGCGAAACTCGTAATTAAAATTCGGCTTCGAAGAAATATAAAGACGACCGATTTCGAAGAAATGTGGCGAATTGGTAAATTGCCCTGGCATTACACACACAGGGTCAAGACGCCACGCCCAGCTTTTGGTAACAAAATCCCTCCTCGTCTCGACGGGGCAGACGAGGAAGGTACAACTAAAAGGCTCAAGACTCACCCTCTTCCTCTGGACCAGATCTTCGCGGTCAAGAGGAGGAAGGAAGCTCCTGCTGTAGCCTCCGGCGCTAGACGCCTCGAGGTAGACGCTCAGACGCCTCCTCCAGTCGCTAGCCGCCCATCATCCGGCGCAGGACGCCCTGGCTCACGGTTCCAAGCCGTTAACAGCCGGCGCCAGACGCTCTGCTCCCGGCGCAAGTCGCCCTGTCTCTGACGCTCCGCCGTCTCTTGGTGCAAGTCGCTCCTCTTCGATTCCTAGCGCTAGTCGCTCATCCTCTGACCTAACGACGACTCCCGGCGTTAAGCGCCCGATCTCCGACTCTTCGCCAATCCTCGGCGCCAGCCGCCCGACTCCGTTGGCAACAACACCACGAAAGAGGAAGAGGCCATTCGAGATTGGGACTTCAACGCCGGAATCAGGAGGTTCTACGCCCAAGAATCCGTGGGTCATTCCTCCGTTGATCTCTCCACCTACGCTGTCGCCGATCAGAAGATCCACCGAGGGAACCCAGACCAGCCTGGTCAAAAGGAGGGATTCGTCATCGCAGACGGGTTCGATGGAAGGATAGGCGAAATCGACGCAGACTGAGGAGACAGGAAGGAGAGAAGTGGCGACGCAGACGAAGCAACGAGGATACGAGGACGACGACCAAGAAGATTGTTAAGCAAGAAAACTAATTAAATTGTTGTAAATGTTTAATAAGTTAAAAAATTGTAAAAAAATAAAAATGTAAACAACACCACACAAAAAAAATAAACAAAAAGAAATAAATAACAAATAGAAAATAATCTCAGCGATTTCTTAAACGGACGACGTAACGTCCAAATTACCTTCAAAACATTCGCGTATATAATGATACTTAATATCAATGTGTTTAGTTAATTTATGAAATTCTATGTTTTTCGTTAGTTTTATAGCGCTTTGATTGTCTATATGTAATTGTGTAGGTAATAATGTCTTTGTAGTTAGTTCTTGGAGTAAGGTACGCAGCCATACTATCTCTTGTGCTGCATCAGAAGCAGCAATATACTCCGCTTCTGTAGTAAAACGAGCAACACATTTTTGCTGTCGAGAGGACCACGTGATAGGACCACCTGCTAGAATGCTAATATAACCAGATGTTGATCTGAGGGTATCCTTACCGTTTGCAAAATCTGCATCAGAATACATTTTAAGAGTATCAGAGTTGCCGCTATATGTTATTCCTAATTCCTTAGTTCCGTATAAATAACGCAAAATTCGTTTAGCTGCTTGCCAATGCTTTATACCTGGATTATTCAAAAAACGACTGGCTTGGCTAACTGCGAACATTATATCAGGTCGTGAAACAATCGCAGTAAACATTAGACTACTTACTAATTAGCGATATGGAATTTTATGCATTTCTTGTTTTTCTAACTCTGTAGACGGACAATCGTTAATACTTAACATTATGTTTGATTCTGCTGGCGTTGTAACTGATTTACATTTATTCATGTGGAACTTTTGTAATAATTTAGTAATGTAACTACTCTGACAAATAAAAATTTCTTCTTTTTCGCGATCTCTTTTAATTTCTAGACCAACAAAACAATCTGGGTTACTTCGTGTGATTTTAAACTCTGAATCAAGTGCTAGTATATCATTAATAATTTCTGTCTTTCTGCATAGAACAAGACCATCGTCAACATAAAGTGCGAGTAATACTACTTCTCCCTTGATAATTGCTAGAAAAACACATTTATCGGATTTTAATTGGCTAAAATTAAAAAGCTTCAAGAATTCCTTAAATTTATCGTTCCACCGACGTGACGATTGTTTAAGTCCATATATACTCTTAAGTAATTTACAACATAGATTAGGATTCGTGTTAAAACCTTCTGGCTGTTTCATGAATATTTCCTCGGTTAACTCTCCGTGCAGAAAGGCAGATTTTACATCAAATTGTTGTATATCCATATTATCGTAGCTATTGCTAATAATACTCTAATCGAGAGAGAATCATATCTTATCACGGGTAAGAAAGTATCATGAAAATCTATACCTTTTACTTGTAAAAAACCTTTTGCACATAATCGAGCTTTATACCTTTCAATTGAACCATCCGTTTTCCGTTTAATTTTATATACCCACTTACAGTCTAGTACTTTACGATCTTTTGGTAGCGGGACCAGTGACCAAGTTCCATTAGATAAAAGAGAATCCATTTCCTCTACCATTGCCTGACGCCAATGCTCAGCTTCGTTGGTTGACATCACTTTATCATATGACTGCGGTTCCTCAGTTACAATAGCTGCGCAAGCTAATTGATATTCATCGTATCGTGCTGGTGGTTGAATCTTGCTTCTATTACGTAATATTCGCTGGCCTTCTACTGGATCTTCATTCTTCTTAGTGTCTGGATTATCGCGTACATCTTGATTATTGTCTTCTTTTTCTACCGGATCAATGTCTGCATTGTCCAAAACTTCTTGATGTTCTATGTCTTTGATTGAAAGTATTGCATGCTTGTATTCTTCATTTTGTGAATTGCTGCTGCCTTTTTCGTTGAAGACGACATCTCTTGTTATTGTTATTTAAAAAAAAGGTAAAGAAAGGCGCCAAGTACACGCATAGTAGTGTGTATGTTGTTACCTCGAAAAAAAAAACAGTGGTAGTATTATACCTCACAAAAATCTAAGTAACAAGTGATAGACGTAATTTTTGTATTTCGAAAAATCTCGAAAAAACCTAAGCAGTAGTATTTTTATTTCTAAAAAATTATTACTCAAGTGATTATTTTACAATTACAAAAAAGAAATAATATCTCTTTTTAAATTACAGCGCCAATTACAGAGAACATTTTTCGAGATCGAGGTATAATATTACCACACTGCTTTTCTTCAATTAGAATAAAAGATTGAATCATGAAGAATTACACAGAGGTAACAGTACAAAATACAAATATTTTATTAAAATATTTAAACCCAACAAGGGAATACAAGGTATTTAAATACAAAGTTTATATATGTATTTTAAAAGATTTAATCGCATCGCAAAGAATTACAGAGGTAACAGTACAAAAAATAAAAATATTTTATTCAAATACATAAATTTTTCTTGTCAAAAAACTTGGCGCTGCTAGACCTCAAAATTAGGTCAGCCTGGTGTGTATGTGCGAGCGAGTGAATGTGGGTGATGTGTGTGTGTGTGTTTGTGTGTGTGACGGTGAATAATGCGGCTTATGATTAAGTATAGGATAAGTTTATATTTTTAAAGCGATTAAAATTAAGTATAGAATAAGTATAGAATAAGTAATATTTACATTTGTAAAAGGTCTCTCTTTCTCTCGAATAATGCGGCTTATGATTAAGTATAGGATAAAAGGTGTCTCTCTCTCTCTCTTTCTCACTCTAGCAGCGCCAAATTTTTTGACAAGAAAAATTTATGTATTTGAATAAAATATTTTTATTTTTTGTACTGTTACCTCTGTAATTCTTTGCGATGCGATTAAAATACATATATAAACTTTGTATTTAAATACCTTGTATTCCCTTGTTGGGTTTAAATATTTTAATAAAATATTTGTATTTTGTACTGTTACCTCTGTGTAATTCTTCATGATTCAATCTTTTATTCTAATTGAAGAAAAGCAGTGTGGTAATATTATACCTCGATCTCGAAAAATGTTCTCTGTAATTGGCGCTGTAATTTAAAAAGAGATATCATTTCTTTTTTGTAATTGTAAAATAATCACTTGAGTAATAATTTTTTAGAAATAAAAATACTACTGCTTAGATTTTTTCGAGATTTTTCAAAATACAAAAATTACGTCTATCACTTGTTACTTAGATTTTTGTGAGGTATAATACTACCACTGTTTTTTTTTCGAGGTAACAACATACACACTACTATGCGTGTACTTGGCGCCTTTCTTTACCTTTTTTTTAAAAAAGGTAATTTTGTACAGATATCACGCTTTTTGTAGTATTACGCATTGTATAAACTATATGTACAGAGTGTTATTTCGAGGTATTAATAATACGACATAATCTTTTTAATCATGAAACTTACAAACTAACGGAAAAAGATTCGTATCCTAAATGCTAATAATTTTTTTATTAATACTAAAAATATTTAAATAAAAATATATATAATATCTAAATAATAACATAATTAATGATATACAAGAGCTTTTGTCGCGCATATCGATTTTCAATAATGAATAGATATTGTAACAAATACGTTTTACGTTCATTCAAAAACAAATTATGTGTACACATAATAAAAATTGTATGAATTAAAATTATGTGTATACACATAATAAAAATGCGGAATTATTTTTATGTCAGACATAATTTTAGTTCTGCCGCTAGGAAATTTTTAAGTCGATTCTTATGAATCAAGCTTGAATTTGATGTCTAGGTATCCCAGGTTGCCGATAACGGGTTACAAATAATGCGCTCCATAGTTTTCGGTGTCCAGGTGTAATAATACGTTGAATTCAATGTCTAGGTGTCCCACGTTGCCAATGACGAGATCCACATAGTGCGCTCCGTAGTTTTCGGTGTCTACGTGTATTAATACCTCAAATTTGATATTTACGTGTCCTACATTCGGATTTAAAGTTATTAATACACCTCGTCACCAAAAACTACGGAGCGCACTATGTGGATCCCGTCATCGGCAACCTGGGACACGTGGACATCGAATTTAAGGAATTAATACACGTAGACACCGAAAACTACGGAACTCACTATCTAGACATCGTCATCGGCAACCTGGGACACCTAGAAATCGAATTCAAGGTATTAATACACGTAGACACCGAAAACTACCGAGCTCATTATCTAGACATCGTCATCGGCAACCTGGGACACCTAGACATCGCATTCAACGTATTATTACACCTGGACACCGAAAACTACGGAGCTCACTATCTAGACATCGTCATCGGCAACCTGGGACACCTAGACATTGCATTCAACGTACGATTACACCTAGACATCGAAAACTATGAAGCGCACTATCTGGATCCCGTCATCGGCAACCTGGGACACGTGGACATCGAATTCAAGGTATTAATACACATAGACACCGAAAACTACGGAGCGCACTATGTGGACCTCGTCATCGGCAACCTGGGACACCTAGACATCGAATTCAACGTACGATTACACCTGGACACCGAAAACTATGAAGCGCACTATCTGGATCCCGTCATCGGCAACCTGGGACACGTGGACATCGAATTCAAGGTATTAATACACGTAGACACCGAAAACTACGGAGCGCACTATGTGGACTTCGTCATCGGCAACTTGGGACACCTAGACATCGAATTCAACGTACGATTACACCTGGACACCGAAAACTATGAAGCGCACTATCTGGATCCCGTCATCGGCAACCTGGGACACCTAGACATCGCATTCAACGTATTATTACACCTGGACACCGAAAACTACGGAACTCACTATCTAGACATCGTCATCGGCAACCTGGGACACGTGGACATCGAATTTAAGGTATTAATACACGTGAACACCGAAAACTACGGAGCGCACTATTTAGACATCGTCATCGGCAACCTGGGACACGTGGACATCGAATTCAAGGTATTAATATACGTAGACACCGAAAACTACGGAGCGCACTATGTGGACCTCGTCATCGGCAACCTAGAACACGTAGACATCGAATTCAACGTATTATTACACATGGACACCGAAAACTACGAAGCGCACTATGTGGACCTCGTCATCGGCAACCTGGGACACCTAGAAAGCGAATTCAAGGTATTAATACACGTAGACACCGAAAACTACGGAGCTCACTATCTAGACATCGTCATCGGCAACCTGGGACACGTGGACATCGAATTCAAAAGGTATTAATACACATAGACACCGAAAACTACGGAGCGCACTATGTGGACCTCGTCATCGGCAACTTGGGACACCTAGATATCGAATTCAACGTACGATTACACCTGGACACCGAAAACTATGAAGCGCACTATCTGGATCCCGTCATCGGCAACCTGGGACACGTGGACATCGAATTCAAGGTATTAATACACGTAGACACCGAAAACTACGGAGCGCACTATGTGGACCTCGTCATCGGCAACTTGGGACACCTAGACATCGAATTCAACGTACGATTACACCTGGACACCGAAAACTATGAAGCGCACTATCTGGATCCCGTCATCGGCAACCTGGGACACCTAGACATCGCATTCAACGTATTATTACACCTGGACACCGAAAACTACGGAGCTCACTATCTAGACATCGTCATCGGCAACCTGGGACACGTGGACATCGAATTTAAGGTATTAATACACGTGAACACCGAAAACTACGGAGCGCACTATGTGGACCTCGTCATCGGCAACCTAGAACACGTAGACATCGAATTCAACGTATTATTACACATGGACACCGAAAACTACGAAGCGCACTATGTGGACCTCGTCATCGGCAACCTGGGACACCTAGAAATCGAATTCAAGGTATTAATACACGTAGACACCGAAAACTACGGAGCTCACTATCTAGACATCGTCATCGGCAACCTGGGACACCTAGACGTCGCATTCAACGTACGATTACACCTGGACACCGAAAACTATGAAGCGCACTATCTGGATCCCGTCATCGGCAACCTGGAACACGTGGACATCGAATTCAAGGTATTAATACACGTAGACACCGAAAACTACGGAGCGCACTATGTGGACCTCGTCATCGGCAACCTGGAACACGTAGACATCAAATTCAACGTATTATTACACGTAGACACCGAAAACTACGGAGCTCACTATCTAGACATCGTCATCGGCAACCTGGGACACCTAGACGTCGCATTCAACGTACGATTACACCTGGACACCGAAAACTATGAAGCGCACTATCTGTATCTCGTCATCGGCAACCTGGGATACCTAAACATCGAATTCAAGCTTGATTCATAAGAATCAATATATATTATATATATACTTAATTTAACTAAATAGAAATCTTTTTTCTGACCGATAAGTTTATCGACCTTTAATAATTTACCTACTAGATTTTTCGAAATACGCGCGCGATATCGAAACTGGCGATACCTGCGCCGCCAGTGTCGAAAAAGTGAAAGTGACATTTTCTCTGATCACGTGATTATCTGATCACGTGATATATACATCGCAGCGTTAGGAGAAGTATCTTAAAAATAAATTTTCCCATTTGGACTTTGCGTCGCAATATCTCCGCTCGTAGAGCACGTAGCGGAATATTATGAGAGAGACCCCCCCCTAATTGGACCCCAAGCTATCGATCAAGCCTACTTAGAACTTGATCCGTTCACTCATCATATGAGATCTCAACATCTCGGGTACTCGCAACTCGTGCGTTCGCGTAAAAGAGTCACGGTGCGGTCTCGCTTCGCGTGTACTTGGCGCGAGACACTACCGTGTCTCTTGATTTGTCGGCTCTTCGGATTCATTAAGGTTAGTCTACAATGAGATGTATCGTTAGATCATAGTCGTAAGTCATAAGTCATAACAGCGCATGCAGTTGAGTCAGTCAACCAATGAGAACGAGCTGTTTTAGAAACTGTCAGAGCCAATGAGAGCGGAACGCGCGTCTTATAAGTTAGCGGAACAAAATGAGCAGAATCGATTCTAATTAATATTTTTATTTGTTGCTCATTTGTTGCTTAAAAGTTGTCAAAGAAAAAAATTTGTTGCTCTGCAAGTTTTTTTAAAAAACGATGTTCTGCTAAAAGAAGATTTAAGTTAGCGTGACAATATGTACATATAATAACGAAATTGCACATAACAATAACGTAAGAATTTGTTGCTAATTTGTTGCTCGTAAAATAAATAAATAACAGCGGAAAACCTTAGCGTGCTGACAGTTATAAGAGTAAAGTATTAGAAAAAAATTTGTTGCTCGTTTAAATTTGGTGCTGGCGTATTGTCTGAATTTGTTGCTGTCGAAATATCCGAGTTCCGAATTTGTTGCTTGCAAAATAAGTATAAACAATAGCGGAAAATCTCAGCGTGCAGCTAGTTACAAGAGTGAAGTATCAGAAAAAAATTTGTTGCTCCGGTCTTTTTGGTATTAAAAATATTCTATGGACCGTGCCCTATCAGAATATGCAACATATGATTTTGTTGCTCGCCTCTAACTGTAAATAAGCAAATTATTTATCTCCGCGTCGACCGTTATCTACGACTTCGATGTCTATAAAAACTAAGTAAAAGAATTTGTTGCTCGGGTCTTTTTGGTATATTAAAATATTCTGTGGACCGTGCCCTATCAGAATATGCAACATATGATTTTGTTGCTTGCCCCTAATTGTAAATAAACAAATTATTTATCTCCGCGTCGATCGTTATATCTATATACGACTTCGATGACTAAAAACTAAGTAAAGCAATTTATTTGCAGTTAGAGGCGAGCAACAAAATTATATGCTGCATATTCTGATAGAGCACGGTCCATAAATTATTTTAATACCAAAAAGAACCGAACAACAAAATCCTTTACTTAGTTTTTAGTCATTGAAGTCGTAGATAACGGTCGACGCGGAGATAAATAATTTGTTTATTTACAATTAGGGGCAAGCAACAAAATCATATGTTGCATATTCTGATAGGGCACGGTCCACAGAATATTTTAATATACCAAAAAAAGACCCGAGCAACAAACATTTCTGATACTTCACTCTTGTAACTAGCTGCACGCTGAGGTTTTCCGCTATTGTTTATACTTAGTTTGCAAGTAACAAATTCGGAACTCGGATATTTCGAGAGCAACAAATTCAGACAATACGCCAGTACCAAATTTAAACGAGCAACAAATTTTTTTCTGATACTTTACTCTTATAACTGTCCGCACGCTGAGGTTTTCCGCTGTTATTTACACTTATTTTGCGAGCAACAAATTAGCAACAAATTCTTACGTTATTGTTATGTGCAATTTCGTTATTATATGTATATTGTCACGCTAACTTAATCTCCTTTTAGCGGAACATCGTATTTTAAGAAAACTTTTACAGAGCAACAAATTTTTTTCTTTGGCAACTTTTTAGCAACAAATGAGCAACAAATAAAAATATTAATTAGAATATAAGACGTGAAAGCGGAGTTAAGCGGCCACGTTAACGACGTAATAGTAGCACGCGGAATAATTCGGAATAACAGTTCTTTGAGTTTACACGTGACATCGGCGTACGGCAAAAAATCAGTGTCGAGATCAAGATCGCCAAGGTATTCGCCACCGCTTAGATCTAGTTTGAAATAACTAGATCTGAATCCATTTCGTCAAATTTAAGAAAGTCGCGGCGATCTCAATCGAAATGGTGGTCTACGTGGTGATGCTTTCGGCGATCGCAAGCGAAGTGATCCTTTTCGAGGAGAAGACAAGGGAGATCTGGATCTGGAACGTAAAATCGGCGTAGTGACACTCTTCTCGGGGATAATCTAAGTTATTTCGAACTAGATCTAAAAGCGGTGGCGAATACCTTGACGATCTTGATCTCGACACTGATTTTTTGCCGTACACCGATGTCACTGTACCTATACTCAAAGAAATTTTATTTAGTCCATTCGCCAGGTCGATTGAGCATTTTTATCGAGGTTGATGGCTTAAGTTAATGTTTTTTTTTATGTTTTTTGGGTCGTAGAACAAGAATCTGTAAATAATTTTTTTCGTAAGTTAATGCAATAAAAAGTTATTAATAATTTATTTGTTTAAATTGCCCTAGCGATCAAACTATACATCCTATAAAAAAATGAACTGAAGAAAATTTGTTCCTCTTTTCACGACAAACATAATGGCGTTTAAATTTTTCCAAAATCTTGATTATTGACGGAAATATGTCAATTTTTAGGTAATTACTGCCTACGCGTCACGGCCTAGGCGTGCGCGCTCGCGCTCAAGTCAAATAAAAGGAGCAAAAAAAATAAATTAAATTAAAATTGAAGGAGCAAAACTCGTGTGGTACAATTGAGCGCGAGCGCGCATGCCTAGGGTACTCCGCGACGCGTAGGCAGTAATTACCTAAAAATTGCCCATACAGCACAGGTTGTTGCAGAAAATTTCCAGAAAAGTTTCAAAGTTGCAGAAAGCTTCCAGAAAGGTTCCAAATCATTTGAATCCTTTCCGAAAGCTTTCTGCAACAATCTGTGCTGTATGGGTGACATATTTCCGTTAATAATCAAGATTTTGAAAAAATTCAAACGCCATTTTGTTCGTCGTGAAAGAAGGAACAAATTTTCTCTAGTTCATTTTTTTATAGGATGTATAGTTTGATCGCTAGAGCAATTTAAACAAATAAATTGTTAATAACTTTTTATTGCATCGACTTACAAAAAAACTATTTACAGATTCTTATTCTACGACTCAAAAAACATAAAAAAACATTAACTTAAGCCATCAACCTCGATAAAAATGCTCAATCGACCTGGCGAATGGACTAATTATTCCGAACTATTCCGCGCGCTACTATTACGTCGTTAACATGGCCGCCTAACTTTGCTCCCATTGGTTGGTCGTAAGTCGTAAGTCGGTGTCATAAATATTGGCCAAATGCCAATATTTATGATATCGTCTTTACGAGGGTTACGACTGAGTTATAACAGGGATAAGACGCGGGTATGACTATACCATGGACTATACAAATGTCAGAGTAGGAGCCTGCCTCACAGATTCCGAAACAGCCCGTTCTCTCATTGGTTGCTTGAATGCGCTGTTATGACTTATGACTTACGACTATGATCTAACGATACATCTCATTGTAGACTAACCTTTACTCTATAATTCGGGCTATCATTATCGTACCCCACTAGTATCATCTTTTTCGATTTACTCTCGAACTTTGATCTAAATTGCTTCGGAACGTGAATGTAGCATTCGGAACCAAATCTTTTGAGATGCTTCAAGACAACCTTTTTCTTTGTCCATAATTTATAGGGTATCTTCTTATCCAGTTCACGAGGACGTCGATTCAATAGGTAAATGCTTGTGTTGACTGCCTCAGCTCATAGACCTGGCTGTAGATTAGTTGCAAGTAGCATACTACGAGCTCCTTCTACTATCGTCCTATTTTCTCGTTCGATCCTTCCATTTTGCTCTGCAGTATATGGAGCACTATATTCTTGGATGATTCCGTGTTTCTTGCAATGTTGTTTGAATTGTTCGTTGTCAAACTCCAGACCTCCTATCGCTTCTGATTCTTTTAAGATAATTGCCTGTTTGTTTTTCAATTAATTTCTGGATCTCACAAAACTTTGAGAAAGCATCACTTTTATTCTTGATAAATCTTGCAATTCGATAAGAGGTACAATCATCTTTGAATAAAATAAAATAATAAGCTCCATTGATTGAAGGATGAGACATCTTACCACATAAATCCATGTGTATATATTCTCCAGGCTTTGAGGCTCTTTCTTCTAGATTCTTTTTAAAGGATAAACGATGCAGTTTTGCGTATTGGCATGTTTCGCAAAACAATCCTTCTGTTGTCTTAATTTCCACCCCTGGAAGTAATCCATCGTCTGCTAGTTTCTTCATCTGAAAATTTGGGTGACCAAGTCTTTCGTGCCATAATATAATAGAGTTTGAAATTGATACATTCGCTTCTATATTGCTTGTAGTTTTAAATAACATTTTATAACATTGGTTTGACTGCTTGATACCTACAGCTACTAATCTATTACTATAGACTTCCATTCTGTCCTTAAGAAAAATAACCTTTAAATTCTTACTTGTCGTAGCGCCCACAGAAAATAAGTTCTTCCTTAACTTTGGTACATACAAGACGTTTTCAATTGTCCGTGGCTCCCATTCATTGTTGACTAATGCCAGGACTTCAACAGAGCCATAACCTTCTACTTCAATGTGAGTATTATCCCCTATTTGGACTGACGTAGTAGCTCCATCGTTGTTTTCTTGAAACGTGGTGAACCAATCTCTTCTAAAGGATATATGCTTCGATGCGGCGCTATCTCCTAGCCAATCGTCTTCATTGATTACTGCAGTTACATTCTTCTGCTCAACAACTAGTGCTTGATGTTTTTGTTTATCATCTCCAGCTGGTTTCTGTTTAGCTAGCCTCTTCCGACACTCCGATTTGTAATGGCCTTTTTTATTGCAATAGAAGCATTCTATATTTCTCTTATCAAAAACTTTTCTTTTCTGATCTTTGGTCTTCGAGTTCTTCCCTATATTCAGTGATGCAAACGCTACCGCCATATCTTCTGATTCGCTTAGACGCTTTTCTTCTTTTAACAGTCGTGCAACTAAATTATCATACGTCTGCTTGCCTTCATCATAGGAATCCCACGCTGTAATGAAACCATTGTATTTCATAGGTAAACTTCCAAGTGCTTTTGCTATTTTATCCACTTCTGTGACCTGCTCTCCTATATCACCGAGTGCCTGAGCTAGGGAATCAATTTTACTCAAGTGTTGATTAACTGTATTAGTTTCTGACATTTTATAGTTAAAAAATTGTTGTTTAAGTTGCAATTTGTTTACTACTGACCTTTGTTCATGTATGGTTTTTAAGCAATTCCACATTTCTGATGCTGTTTTGCAACTTACAACTGTTTGCAGCTGATCATATTCCATCCCAGAAGATATCAGCAACATTCCTTTTGCATTTAGTTGATCCCATGCGGCTTGTAATTGATCATCTTTCAATGGACGAGGTGTCGTTCCGGTGATGATGTCGAACATGTACTTCTCTGATCGGAATATTATCTCCATTTGATATTTCCATAACTGGAAATTCTTTCCGTCAAACTTTTGGATTTGAAAATGTTTGAAATTATCCATCGCTTCCTTATTACGATAATAGTAGAGCACGCGATGATATAACCTCTATACGATATAATCTCTATATGCTCGTATAGGTTCTTCCTCAAGACTTCACTCTTCCTGCTTCGGCACTGGGCCCATAACCTGTTACTTATTTACCTTAATCAGGTTAATCGTGAAATGGCAGATAAATCTGTTAGGATTATTCAAGTGAAGAGACACAAGAATCCAATATTTAATGAGTGGCTTTATTCTCGTGTACGAATAACAGCGTGCGTAGAATCAAGGGAACCGGAAAACGGAAGAAGGGAGAATATGAACAAAAAAGGAACTAGACAGTCCAACATGGACCATAGACTAAAAAAACTCAATATGATATCACTCTTAATGTGAGCTGAATGACAAACAAAAGAAACTAATATTATATATGTAATTATGTAAATATGTAACACTTACAGATTAATCAGATTATTTGATTTGATATTAAATTAGATTATACTTAATTGGTCTGTCGACGCTAAGCCTGAACAAACGGATGTTACTTTTTCTGTTTAATGTGCTGAAAAATTCTGTATATTTTCTTATAAAATTTTTAAAATTTAATTATAATTTCTTATTACACTTTGACAAAAAAATTCTTAAATTAGAATATAATAAAATTATTGATATGATTTGAAATTAAATTTTTAATTTTAAGTTTTCTATTAATGTTTTAGACATAATCAGGAAAAAAATAAAAAGCAATAAAAGAGAACGACATTACCAAAGAATAATACAAAACTTTTTGTTAGTGGACCACTCGGTCGTTTTCGCGCGCCGCGCCGAGGAGAGCACAAATAATAAGAGTCAGGTATCTTGCAACGAGACAAGAGTCATTTTATTTAACAATGTCAATTATATAAAAATAATTATATTGTTGCGTTCGTGCCGAGACGCCCGGTAGAGGCCCGAAAAGCAGTCGCGATGCGTTGCGTGACGTCGTGCCTTGACGACGAGCTGTTGCGTTGTTTGTTTACGTTGGTTGTTATCTGATTCTTCGCCGGGCCTCGAAACCGTTCAGACGTGTTTACGAGCCGTCACTGTATTTTACATTTGCCTATTAAACGAGTTTTTTTCTATCAGAGAGTCATTATATTCCCGGCAACGGGATTGCGCGCCGCGTTCGCGAGTGAGTGCGTGTTGAGAGTGCAGCAAACGCGCGGTCGAGCGCAACATTTTGGGGGCTCGTCCGGGATAGGACGAGCGACGACGAGTATTACCCCGATTACCCCGATGGCCACGAGGAAGAGGCTCCGGCTTGAGACGCCTCACCGAAATACCACCGAAACGCCAGCGATCACGACGCTCACCGAGACGCTCCAAGCCGTCATTGAGGAGGTTCAACTTCTTCGTGAAAAGCGGGCGCGGAGGGAGGAGGAGTACACGGCGACTCCGAGAGACAATCTCCAATAATTCCGAGCTAAGTCCTTCAATTAATAGAGCGTCCGGAGACTCGGGGACGCGGGTCGCGAGCGGCGCGAGGGCGCGGGGCGTGGGCGGCGCGGAAGCGCGGGCCGCGAGTGACGTGAGAACTACTGAGAACGCGAGTCTCGCGCGAGGGAGTCGCGGGCGTGAGCGGCACGGGAGCGCGGGTCGCGTGCGCGAGTGAGAGATGCGCGGGTGTGAGCGGTGCCGGGGCGCGAGTACACGCGAGTGAAAGTGTCGCGGTCGCGAGTGCCGAGCTCGGATACAAATTCAAACCCGACACGTACGACGGGACGGTCCCGTTACAAGAATATTTTTCGCAATTAAATTTAATCGCGCGGGCGAATCGTTGGGATGACGTTACCAAAACGATCGCGTTGGCTTCGAGCCTGAGGGGAAAAGCGCGCTCAGTTTTAGAGACGGTTGAAGACGTCGAACGGCTAAATTTTGCTGAACTCAAAACAAAGCTTGAGCTGCGTTTCGGGGAGGGGCGACAATCGCAGAATAGCTACATCGCATTCACGAATCGTCGACAAAAATTCAAGGAGGATTTGGCCGCCCTTGGTTCCGAAATCGACAGACTGTCGCGCCTGGCGTACCCCGAGTGCCCGTATGAGTTGCGTGATAAGATCGCTTGCGCGCAGTTTGTGACAGCCGTCTCAGATAATTTTATTAAGCGAGCGCTTCAGATGGAAGGTATAACTTCTCTGAATGCAGCCGTTGAAAGGGCTAAGGCGCTTAAAATCATTCAAGGAGACAATTCGGAGAAATTTAGAGATAATTTTAATAAAAATTTTGCGAAAAAGGGAGTCAGACAGACGGGTGAAAATGAAAAACGCGCTGAAGAAAAGGGAAGTGTTGAGAAAGAAAAGGAGAAGGCGGGGAAGGGTCCGAAGGGGAATTGGCGTGGCAGCAAATTTGGCGCCGGCCGGGGGGAATGTTGGTCTTGCGGTAAGACTGGGCATTTCCGATCAGAATGCCCTAATGAGGAAAACGCGATTTAGTTGAGCTTAGCGGGGTAGGCTCAACTTTTATGAAAAATTCCCCGAATGTTGGTCAATTTAAGCATTTTAAACTTAATGATAAGAAAAATAAAAATGATTTTTGTTTTGATGGTCTTCTGAATAATAAATGTTGTTCTTTCAAGATAGATACGGGCTCCGATGTTTCGATTGTTAATGAAACTTTTATTGGAAAAGAAGTAGAGAGAATTGAAATAGGAAACTGTAATTTAAAATACCCGACAGGAGAAAGAGTTTCTGTTGAATCTAAAGTCTTAATGGAAGTTCAAATTGGTAGATTTTCCGTAGAGGTCTTTATGTTTGCTGCAGAAATCAGCGATCAATGTTTATTGGGAAAAGATTTTCTTGAGAAAGTGAATTTGGAAAATATTTTTGAACCTTTTTTTGTTAATCCTGAATTATATGAGAAAAGAAATTTTGATTGTTCTCGTGTTGAAACTTCTTTCGAGGGAGACTTTTCTATCTTAAAAGAACTTTTCGAAAATAATTCTGAGAGTCTAAATGAAGCTCAGAAGGAAATGTTTGCCGATTTTCTGAAAGATTTCCGGGATGTGTTTTCCGAAACTATTGTTGCAGGAAATTGCCATATTATTGAACATGTGATAATTGTGAGAGATTCTTCCCCTATTAAACAGGTCCCTTGTCGTATTCCTGTCCACATGAGGAAGGAAGTAAATAAAATTATTGAGGATATGTGGAAACAAGGGGTAATTGAGGAGTCACAAAGTCCCTGGATTTCGCCTGTAGTTTTGGTAAGGAAAAAAGACGGTACAATTAGATTCTGTGTGGATTATCGGAAGTTGAATTATTTAACTAAGAAAGATTCTCATCCTATACCCAGAATCGATGACATATTCGACCAGTTATCAGGTAACGTTTGGTTCTGTACTTTAGATCTTAAGAGCGGATATTGGCAAATAAAGATTCGTTCCAAGGATAAGGAGAAAACTGCGTTTTCTATTGGAAATGGATTGTGGCAATTTGTCGTCATGCCCTTTGGCCTCTGCAATGCCCCTGCTACATTTCAACGTTTGATGGCGAAAGTTTTAAGAGATTTATTGTCAAAAATTTGCTTGGTCTATCTCGATGATGTAATAATTTTTGGAAAAAAATTTTCTGAAATGATGGAAAATTTAAAGACGGTACTATTACGATTAAGAAAAGTGAATTTGAAAGTTAATCCAAAGAAATGTACTTTTTTTAGAAAGAGTGTTAAATATTTGGGGCATGTAGTTTCGGCGGAGGGCATAGCCACGGATCCCGAAAAAATATCCGCGGTTACTGATTGGTCGGTTCCACATACCAATACACAATTACGAAGTTTCTTAGGATTTTGCTCATACTATCGTAAATTTGTTAAAGGATTTTCTTCTTTAGCAAAACCCCTGTACTCTCTTACGGGGAATCAGTCTAAATTCATTTGGGGAGAGGAATGTCAAAAAACGTTTGAAGAATTAAAGCGGGTTTTATCTTCCCCTCCAGTACTTTTTTTCCTAAAGGGGAGGGAGGATTTGTCTTGGATACCGATGCTTCGAATATCGGTATTGGCGCGGTGTTATCGCAGAAACAGGAGGGAGAAGAGAGAGTCATAGCTTTTTTAGTCGGGTTCTCAATAAAGCTGAGAGAAACTATTGCGTTACTCGGCGAGAACTCTTAGCGGCAGTAGACTCAATAAAATTTTTCCGCCACTATCTTTTAGGACGGAAATTTTTAATTCGTACAGATCACGTTTCTTTGAAGTGGCTTATGTCCTTCAAGGATTTAGAAGGACAGTTGGCTCGCTGGCTAGAAAGACTCCAAGAGTATGAATTTGAGATTGTGCATCGGAAGGGGCTATCACATAAAAATGCTGATGGATTGTCCAGACGACAATGTGAGAAGTTCGATTGTAGTTATTGTGCCAAAATTGAGAAGAAGTCAACGGAGGTATTGGATAAAACGATTGCTCTATTAATTCTACAGGGAGAGAATTTGGAAACTTGGCGTAAAGATCAAGGGGAGGACGAGGGAATAGCTTTTATTCTTCGGGGTAAACAAACTGGAATCCGTCCTCTGCGTTCTGAGATCCCTGATAGAAATGTTTCTGCCCAAATTTATTGGTCGCATTGGGATGCGCTAATTCTAAGAGAAGGAATTCTTTATAAAAGGTGGGAGGCTCCAAGTCTGAAAACAAGCTTTCTTCAGCTTGTTGCTCCTCGAAGTCGGGTCAAAGAAATTCTCGAAAGAGCCCACGATTCTTCTTCAGGTGGGCATTTTGGAATTAATAAAACTTTGGAAAAAATTCGAAAGCGCTTTTATTGGGCAACCTGTAAGCAGGATGTTGAAGATTGGTGCAGATCATGTGAAGTCTGCATCTCTAGAAGAGGTCCCTCTGGGAAAGGGAAATCCCCTTTACAAATCTACAATGTTGGGGCACCATTTGCGAGAATTCAAATGGATGTTCTTGGCCCCCTCCCTACAATCACCGGAAACAGATATCTCCTTGTCATTGTAGATTGTTTCACCAAATGGGTGGAAGCATTTCCTCTGAAAAATATAAGAGCTAAAACGGTGGCGGAGATCTTCGTAAATCAATTTGTCTCTAGATATGGAGTTCCCTTAGAAGTGCATACCGATCAGGGAAAAAACTTTGAGTCGAAGTTGTTCGCAGAATTAATGGATCTTCTTGGGATTAAAAAAACGAGAACTACTGCCTTACATCCTCAGTCGGATGGACAAGTAGAGCGACAACACCAGACTATTACTAACTATCTGGCAAAGTTTGTTTCTGATAGTCAAAAGGATTGGGATCGGTGGATTCCCATGTTTTTGTTAGCTTATAGGTCTTCAAAACATGAGACAACTGGCTTTACTCCTGCGGAATTATGTTTTGCTCGAGATTTGAAATTACCCTTAGATTTGTTTCAGGGAGATCCTCCAAGGCTTTATGAGGAGGCGCGGTCAATGGAAAGCTTCGTTAGTCAAAATTTGAAGAAATCCATTCTATAGTAAAAGAGCGTATGGATATTAAATCTTCTCGGGTGAAAGCCTGGTTTGATCGTGGAGCTAGGCGAATTTTTTTTGAAGAAGGGCAGAAAGTCTGGTTTTACAATCCTTGCAGAACTAAAGGAAAAGCCCCAAAATTACAAAGCAACTGGGAGGGGCCCTTTTGCATAGTGAAGAAATTGAGCGATGTGGTATACTACATCCAAAGATCTCCCAGACATAAAAGAAAGATTGTCCACTCGGACAGGCTAGCTTTATATTCTGAAAGGAAGTTAGTAGGGGGAAGGTTAGAGTAGAACGGAGCCCGGTTTTGTAGTAAATTTTGTTTGGAACAGATTATAAACAAAAGTGTTTACAAAAAAAGTTTTGTGATTGATTTTTTTTAATTTTAAAGTGTTATGTTGTTCTGTGTCTGTGTTTCTGTGCGTTGTATGACTTTCTGTTTTAGAGGTAATCAACAGCATGTGTAGGTGAGACCGATAGGAATCTCCACGTGTGGCAGTTCAACAGCCGGAACTCTCAATCCGAAGTGGACCGCCTGCCCACGGTTTTTGACCCGTGGTTTTCCCGTGGGCCATAGGGCGAATGCCGGGCGGGGACCTGGGGAGCCCTGCGGGGCGCAGGGTCCACGGGAAGTTTCCCCCCCCCTTGTCCGAAGATTTCGCGGGAGAGCGGCGGTCGAGGAAGAGGACGTCATTTCGGAGTACCGGAGGACTCGAGGGCGAGACAGTGCGGACGGCCCTCCTGAACGGCTTGGGAGAGTCTGACCAGCTCTTCCCAGAGGTCGATTGTGAGGAGAAGGACGTGGCGGCAAGAAGCTGTACTTGTCTGGGCGCTGTTCCCCTTTGATTGTCGGGGCGACAATCTAGGAAGAGGGGGGGCAGTGTTGCGCCCGTGCCGAGACGCCCGGTAGAGGCCCGAAAAGCAGTCGCGATGCGCTGCGTGACGTCGTGCCTTGACGACGAGCTGCTGCGTTGTTTGTTTACGTTGGTTGTTATGAGATTCTTCGCCGGGCCTCGAAACCGTTCAGACGTGTTTACGAGCCGTCACTGTATTTTACATTTGCCTATTAAACGAGTTCTTTTCTATCAGAGAGTCATTATTCCCGGCAACGGGATTGCGCGCCGCGTTCGCGAGTGAGTGCGTGTTGAAAGTGCAGCAAACGCGCGGTCGAGCGCAACAATATATATACATTGATATACATATAAATATATGATTATAATAAATTATAAATAATTATATTATAAAATAAATGAAGACAATTATATTTCGAAATATATATATTTATTACGTTTATTAATATATAAAATGAAACAGTATTGTTGCGCCCATGCTCTGACGCCCGTTACATAGCGGCGAGTTGCGAAGCGTCCCTGACGACCGGCTGTTTATTGATTTATCGATTGACTACGATTTGTTGTTGTTTGTTCTGGGCCTCCGTCTCGAGCGAACGTTTCGGTTTACGTTGACTATAGATTTACGCAATAAACTTCCCTTTCCTTTCTACCATCCTGTGTTCCCTTATTTCACGGGTCGCGAGAAAGCGCGCGAGCGTGTGCGGGAGTGAGAAGGAAGCGAGCGGAAGTTGCCGGATCGCAACATTTTGGGGGCTCGTCCGGGATTGAAGGACGAGCGACGAGCGACAGAAATTCAGTCGGACGGAATGGCCTCATCGGCGCTTTCCTCGAGGAAGCGGGCACGAGTGGAGACTCCGCAGACAGACGCCCCGGAAGCGACGTCGTTAGCGGCGACTCTGCGAGACGTCATCGAGGAAGTGCGGCTGCTGCGCGAAGGACAAGAGCGGAGGGAGGCACAGCATGCGGAGGAGTTGCGGCGCCGGGACGAGGAGCTACAACGTCTTCGCACACAGCTAAGTCCTTTTATTAATAGAGCGACCGGAGAAATGCGGGATTCGGGGGTGCGTTCTGCGTTTCCCGGGTCGGGTGATGAGCGCGCGAATCCGTCGGCTTTTAACGTATTTCCGGGAGTGAGCGGCGCGCGAGTGTGCTCGGCGGCTTGTGCCGCACCTCCGGGAGTGAATGACACGCGCACGGAGCTGGGTTATAAGCTCAAGCCCGACGAATACAATGGGTCGGTTCCGTTGCGAGAGTTTTTCTCTCAATTTGAGATCATCGCGCGTGCGAATCAATGGAGTGACGCGTCGAGAACTATCGCGTTAGCTTCGTGCTTAAGAGGGAAGGCGCGCTCGATTCTGGATTCGGTCGAGAATATTGGGAGCTTGCAGTACGCGGAATTAAAATCAAAGCTGGAATTACGTTTTGGGGAGGGACACCTCTCTCAGAATTATTATTCGCTTTTCACAAATCGAAAACAGAAATACGGGGAGGATTTTGCCTCACTCGGTTCCGAGCTGGAGAGACTTGCTCGCCTAGCATACCCCGAGTGCCCTTACGCGGTCCGAGATAAAGTTGCGTGCTCACAATTTATTTCGGCACTTTCGGACGGTTTTGTAAAGAGAACGTTACAATTGGAAGGAATTACCTCCTTAAAGTTAGCGGTAGAAAGGGCGAAAGCTGTAAAGGCCATTCACGGAGAGAATTATGGAGGTTTCGAGAAAAGAAAAGAGAATTTTGGTAAGCGTTTCGAAAAAGGGGAAAAGAAGGACGACGCGCATGAGGAAAAGCTTGAGGAAAAGAAGGAGGAGAATGGCCGCAAGGGTTTCTCGCGTAATAATCGGTACCGCGCTTCCTCTAATAAGGAATGCTGGCTTTGTGGAAAAGTCGGGCATTTCCGGGCGGAATGTCGCGGTAATACGAAAAAGGGAAACGCGGATTAGTTACTCTCGGCGGGGGGAGAGTGACCTGCGCGAACAAAACCTCGGATGTAGAGATACGTTTCGTTACGGGTTCCGTTAGCAATAATAAGTGTAATTCTTTTAATTTCTGTTACAAGGGGAAATTAGATGGAAAGGATTGTAATTTTAAAATTGACACGGGTTCCGATGTTTCCATTTTAAGTAGGAAGTTTCTTGATGAGACTAAAGGGAAAATTCGGGTAGAAAATTGTTTTCTACGATATCCTACCGGGGAGAAGGTCCCTGTGGAGTTCAAAGTTGAGGTAGAAGTACAAATCGGGGAATAAACAAAGTGACTAAAAAGGATTCTTATCCTTTGTCCAGGATAGACGATATCTTAGATCAGTTATCAGGTTACAGTTGGTTTTCTACTCTTGATCTTAAGAGCGGTTACTGGCAAATTAAGATCCGTCCGGAGGATCGCGAAAAGACAGCTTTTTCTATTGGAAAGGGACTTTGGCAATTTACAGTAATGCCCTTTGGATTGTGCAACGCCCCTGCTACATTTCAACGGTTAATGGAAAAGGTCCTACGAAAATTATTATCGAAGATTTGTTTGTTATACTTGGACGATGTAATCGTTTTTGGTAAAAGTTTTGAGGAGATGATTAAGAATTTGGAGGAAGTATTTTCTCAATTACGCTTAGCCAATTTGAAAATTAATCCAAAAAAATGTGTGCTTTTCCAAAAAAAAGTTAGATATTTGGGACATGTAGTTTCGGCAGAAGGCGTTGCTACGGATCCCGAAAAGATTGCTGCCGTGAAAGATTGGGAGATCCCTCATTCTAAGAAGCTGTTGCGCAGTTTTCTCGGTTTTTGTTCTTATTACCGAAAATTTGTGAAAGGTTTCTCTTCCATTGCCAAACCCCTTTTTACATTGACTGGGAATCAAGTTAAATTCATTTGGGGAAAAAAATGTCAAGATTCTTTTGAGAAATTGAAACAAGCGTTGACGTCTCCCCCATTACTTTCTTTCCCGAAAGGGGAGGGTGAGTTCGTGCTAGACACGGACGCCTCTAACATCGGTATCGGTGCGGTGTTATCGCAGATTCAGGACGGGCAGGAAAAAGTTATTGCGTATTTCAGCCGTGTGTTAAGCAAGACGGAAAAGAATTATTGTGTCACTCGACGAGAATTACTAGCAATAGTGAATTCGGTCAGATCTTTCCGACATTATCTTTTAGGTCGAAAGTTTATTATCCGTACGGATCATGCTTCCCTTAGATGGCTCATGTCCTTTAAAGATTTAGAAGGACAATTAGCTCGCTGGTTGGAGAAGCTCCAGCAGTTTGACTTCGAAATTGTCTACCGAAAGGGACTTTTGCACGGAAACGCCGATGGTCTATCTAGGCGTCAGTGTGAAGAAAACGGCTGTACATTTTGCAAAAGAATAGAGGAGAGAAATGCTGAGGCGTTAAAAAAGACAGTTGCACGGATAGTTTTAGAGGGAGAAACTTTGGGAGATTGGGGAAAGCAGCAGCAGGAGGATCAGAGTATCGCAATAATTTATCGAGGTAAGGAGTTGGGGAAACGTCCGACTCGTTCTGAGATCTCCTCGAGAGACGTGTCAGCGCGGATTCATCTATCCTATTGGGATGCTCTTGTTTTGAAAAATGATGTTCTCTATAAGAGGTGGGAAGCCCCTAATTTGAAATCCAGGATTTATCAACTTGTGGTGCCACGGAGTCGAATTAAGCAAATTCTAAAGAAGGCACATGATTCTTCGTCAGGAGGTCATTTTGGAGTAAACAAGACTCTTGAGAAAATCCGGAAACGATTTTATTGGGCAACCTGTAAACGAGACGTGGAGGACTGGTGTAGGTCTTGTGAGATCTGTGTTGCAAAGAAGGGCCCCTCGGAGAAAGGAAAGTCTCCGTTGCAGATCTTCAATGTAGGAGCTCCTTTCGAAAGGGTCCAGATGGACATACTTGGTCCTCTTCTATTGACTAAGTCTGGAAATAAGTATTTGTTAGTTATTGTAGATTGCTTCACTAAATGGGTGGAAGCTTTTCCTTTGAAAAATATTAGAGCGAGAATAGTGGCCGAAACTTTTGTTAGTCAGTTTGTTTCTCGACATGGGATTCCCTCCGAAATTCATACGGATCAGGGGAGAAATTTTGAGTCAAGGCTTTTCGCGGAGGTAGTGGAACTTCTCGGGATCAGAAAGACGAGGACTACCGCCTTGCATCCTCAATCAGATGGCCAGGTCGAAAGACAGCATCAAACAATTATAAATTACTTAGCTAAGTATATCTCCGAAAATCAGAGGGATTGGGATCAGTGGATTCCTTTATTTCTTTTGGCTTATAGATCTTCGAAGCATGAGGTCACCGGAGTGACTCCTGCAGAAATGTGTTATGCTCGAGATCTTAGGTTACCCTTAGACCTATTACAAGGAAGCCCTCCGGTTCTTCAGGAGGAGGAGCCTGGATCGGTGGGCGGGTTCGTTAAGAGATTGAGAGAAAAATTGGAGGGGATTCATTCTGAGGTTAGAGAAAGGATGAAAGTTAAATCTTCTAGAATGAAAACCTGGTACGACCGAGGTACTAGGAAGAATCTTCCTCGCGAAGGACAGAGAGTATGGTTTTATAATCCTCGAAGGAAAAAGGGGAAAGCTCCGAAATTGCAGAGTAACTGGGAGGGGATTAAGTGATGTGGTCTTTTGTATCCAAAGGACGCCCAAACACAAAAAGAAAATAGTACATGCGGATAGGTTAGCTCTCTATTCGGAAAGAACGGTGGGAAATTCTTAGAGAATCGGAACCCGGAAGGCTGTTTGGGGTTTTCTTCTAAAAAGTTTACGTTTTACCAATGTTGCTGCGTGTAATGTTACTATTTTTGTTGAAGGAGAGTCTTCGTTCCTGGGGAATAAGAAGAGATTCTTAAGGGATCTGAAGCGGTTCGTCATCCAACCGAGATTTTCTCCTAGGAAGAAGCCGCCTGCCCACGGTTTTTGACCCATGGTTTTCCCGTGGGCCATAGGGCGAATGCCGGGCGGGGACTAGGGGAGCCTTGCGGGGCGCCGGGTCCATGGGAAGTTTCCCCCCCCCTTGTCCGAAGAACTCAGGAGCTGCGTCGTGAAGAGGATGGCGATTACGGGAACGGAAGAGGAGTGGCGCGAAGGAAAAGGACGGTTTCTCCTGCAAGAAGTATTGGGAGTCGCCCGAGAGTAGGCTAGTTGGGGGGAGGCTGGCCAGCTCCCTCCAAAGAAGAAGCTGAAAGGGGACTAGCCTGAAGAAGCGGATTGAGATGAAAAGGATGGGGCCCGGTAACCCGTTGCAGCAGCTCGGGGTAGGGCGAGGACCATCCACGTGCTCTGGAGTCCGCAGCAGGGAGAGCCGCTGGGACACTGCTCTCCAGGATTGTCGGGACGACAATCTTGAAGAGGGGGAGCAGTGTTGCGCCCATGCTCTGACGCCCGTTACATAGCGGCGAGTTGCGAAGCGTCCCTGACGACCGGCTGTTTATTGATTTATCGATTGACTACGATTTGTTGTTGTTTGTTCTGGGCCTCCGTCTCGAGCGAACGTTTCGGTTTACGTTGACTATAGATTTACGCAATAAACTTCCCTTTCCTTTCTACCATCCTGTGTTCCCTTATTTCACGGGTCGCGAGAAAGTGCGCGAGCGTGTGCGGGAGTGAGAAGGAAGCGAGCGGAAGTTGCCGGATCGCAACAGTATATTATACTTATAAGCAAGTGTTTAAATATTAAACGTGTACAGCATAAGTATAATAAACATAAGTATAATATATGAGCAAGTATTATATAAGTATATAATATATAACTATTACTACGTTTATGCGAGCGTTACTTCTGTAGTAATTAACAATTAACTTACGATAATTCCTTCGCGTATATAAACAGGATTTTCTTTCGCATAAACGGGATTTTGTAGTAACTTACGATAATTTACTCTGCGTAAACGAGTAAATTATCGTAAGTTTTACTATAGAAGTAACGCTCGCGTTAACGTAGTATATAATACATATAAGTAAAAGTAACATATGTAAGATTATAATGTAAGTACGGATAAGTAAGTATTGTCGTACAAACTTTTAATAGTAGTATTTATATATTTAATGATCATAGGAAGTGTATAGTATTGTTGCACTCGCGCTGAGTTCGCAGCTTCGCCCGGTATTTTCCGCCGCGGAGCGTCTTTAGCAACGGACGTTGCTATGCGTTGTTGATACAGCCCGGCTTTCAGATTTCCTCCGGACTGAAACTCGAGCGAACGTTTCGGTTCTCGTTCTATGATTGTAACATTCGCAATAAACTATCCTTTCGTTCCTAAAACCTGTGTTCCCTTATTCCGCGGTACGCGAGTTAACGCGCGACCGAGTGCGGGAGTGCCTAAGGAGCGTGCGAAAGTCGCCGGAGTGCAACATTTTGGGGGCTCGTCCGGGATAGAATGACGACCACTCACACCCCGCCAAAGACCCGTTCGCAGGCCGCGGCGTCGAGGACAACGGAGTCGGACACTGCAGAGACGACGGCGGAAGTCGTCACAATACAGGCCGTGATTCGCCAGATCCGTGACATGCGCGAGGAACAGGCGCAGAGAGAGAGAGAGAATACGCCGAGACGTTCCGCCGGCAGGAGGAAGAGATCCGTCTTCTCCGAGGGATAGACTCCGCACAAACACAGCTAAGTCTCTCCAATAATAGAGCGTCCGGGGATACGGGGACGCGTTTCGCGCTGTCGGGGGCGAGTGATGTGCGCGCGGACCCCACGGCTTATGCCGCGAATTCGGGAGTGTGCGACGCGCGAGAAAATACGGGAGCGCGGGCCGCGTTTGCGGGTGTAAATGACGTGCGCGCGGAGCTCGGATTTAAGCTCAAGCCCGACGTTTATGACGGATCGGTCCCGTTGCGGGAATTTTTCTCTCAATTCGAGATTATCGCTCGCGCAAATCAGTGGAGCGACGCGTCGAGGACCATCGCGTTGGCTTCCTGTTTGAGGGGAAAAGCGCGTTCGATTCTGGACTCTGTCGAAAACGTAGAAAATCTCGAATACGCCGAGCTAAAATCGAAGCTTGAATTGCGTTTCGGGGAAGGGCACCTTTCCCAAAATTATTACTCCTTCTTCACGAATCGGAGACAAAAATTCGGGGAGGACTTTGCGTCTCTCGGCTCCGAATTGGAAAGGCTTGCCCGGTTGGCTTATCCCGAGTGCCCGTACGCTGTTCGGGACAAGATTGCGTGCTCGCAGTTTATCTCTGCCATAACGGACGGTTTCGTGAAGAGGACCCTTTAGTTGGAAGGAGTTACCTCTTTGAAATTAGCGGTAGAGAGAGCGAAGGCCGTTAAGGCCATACAGGGAGAAAGTTTTGGGGGATTTGGGAGAAAAAGGGAAATTTTTGGTAAACCTTTCGAAAAAGGGGAAAAGAAAACTTTGCCTCAAAATGAGGGCGGCGAAAAATCCGAGGAAAAGGGGGGAGGTAGCGTCCGCAAAGATTTTCCGCGCAATTTTCGAAATCGCGTTTCCGCAAAGGAATGCTGGCTTTGTGGAAAGGTTGGACATTTCCGAGCCGAATGTCCCGCGAACACGGAAAAGGGAAACGCGGAATAGTTACTCTTAGCGGGGGAAGAGTGACCCTCGCAGATAAAACCTCGGAAATTTTAATTCGTTCGATTAGTAATAAGAGTGATTACGATAATTTTTGTTACCAAGGGAAATTAGATGGGAGGGATTGTTTTTTTAAAATTGATACGGGTTCCGATGTTTCCATTTTGAGTAGGAAGTTTCTCGGAGAGGTTAGAGGGAAAATTCGAGTCGAGAATTGTTCTCTTCGTTATCCCACGGGGGAGAGAGTCCCTGTGGAATTTAAAATAGAGGTTGAAGTTCGGTTAGGAAATTTTTCTGTGAATAAGATTGTTAGATATGGCGCTCAGATATGAACACTATAGAGGGCGGTCGGATCGCTCCCTTCTACAACTGTTGCACTAGCTTCGTGCACGAACGTGCGCGACGCTTTTTTTCCTTCAGGAGACACCAGAGTACACGGATCGCGTGTCAGATTATACATTACATATCGAAAGTTTCCTTGTATTGAAAGTGTGTGAATTTAATATAAATATATTGAAAGTGTATATCGAAGTAGGTGTCGTTGCTTTGCTTTTTAACCAAGCTTTTAAAAGGTTATGGAGACCCAGCAAGCTTCCACGGCGCAGAACGTGGCTGCAGGAGTTGAGGCCATGGAGATATCGAAAGCCAATAACAAGGCGGGTAAGTGGAAAACTGTCTTGAAAGTGTTAATCGGGAGTGCGTGTTGAACAAATTTCAGAAAGCGAACGAAAAATATCTCACGCGAAAGCTTCTAGTTTGCACGCGACAGTTTTCCCTAAAAACAACACAAATAGTTTTTTTTTTCGAAAGTGTAAAATCAGCGGTAATCGAAAGATTGAAATCGGAAGTGAAACGCGGTTAAATTGTTGCAACAGTGAACGAAAGAAGCGTTAAAAGTGATTGCACAAAATATAAAATCACGGTAAAAGAAAACGAAATATCGAAAGCATAGAGATTTAAAATGGCGTCGGAAGAATAAAATCACGCGTTGGAAAGAAAGAAAGTCAAAAGAACAATGCTCTCTTCTCGGGAAAACAAACGCCGGCCGGGACAGGCTTGAGCGGGCGCGCGCTCGAGGTACTAGGCCGCGCGCGAGAGAGAGAGAGAGAGAGAGAGAGAGAGAGAGAGAGAGAGAGAGAGAGAGAGAGAGAGAGAGAGAGAGAGAGAGAGAGAGAGAGAGAGAGAGAGAGAGAGAGAGAGAGAGAGAGAGAGAGAGAGAGAGAGAGAGAGAGAGAGACAGAACGAAAACAAACGCACGAGGCAGAGCTGTAGCCTGCAGCCGCATACATGTGTATATATATGTATATATATATATATATATATATATATATATATATATATGTATATATGTATACGTGAAACATCAATCGGGTCGATGCAAGGAGACGAGCGCCGCAAGTGTGCGAAGGAAGAGGAACTCGTGAACGCGTGTATGTGTATGTATGCGGTAGGTAGTGGACGCGGCCGTATGGCAATAGTGCTGCACACGTATATGGACGCATATACGTGTGCACATGTGTATGTATATATACGTGTACATATATATGGATGAGAAAGAGCGTACGTATGCGCGCGCGCGTGTGTACGTACACGTATACATACTTATTTAATAAATTTTGAATTCAAATAAATAAAGAAAAATTGAAAGTTTAATTTTGAACGGAAAACTAAATTGGAAAGTTATATTTAAACGGAAAGAAAATTGAAAGTTTGTAATTGAACGAAAATTTAAAAGATTAGTTTGAACGGAGTTAAAATTGAAAAAATTAATATTCGAATGGAAAGTGCAAATCGAAAGACGAATTAAATAAAAAGCAAATTGAAATAAATTCAACCAAACTAATATACACCTTGCTCATTTTAGATCGATCAACCTTGATCCTCTTCATGAAAACTCAGGAAGAGATTCTGGGATTCAGAGAGTATTTTGCAAATGAGAAGGTGACGGTGCACCTGGATAACACCAAGATTTACTTTACCACTGAGAGTGGTTTTAAAAAGGATATCGGAACTATTATTGTTTTTATATTTTTAAATAATTTAAAACATGTACTCGCTAATACTTAATTAACTTGTGTTCGGTTAAGAGGGTAATTGGTTATATGAGTCTGAGAAAGTATTGTGGTTATCTTGTGTTCGGATGCCATAGTACTGACTCGTTTTTGTTTAATTGACTTGTGTTCGGTCAAGAGAATAAAAATAATAGCTGACATAAGAGCAATAATTTGACCCAATGATATTAAATATGTATCTTCTGGTGTGTCTAATTTTACAAAAATAAGCTTATAAAATTGTACAATAAATTGCAGAAAAATCCGAGGCCTCAGAAATGGAGCTAAAACTGCTGGAAGAAGAGCTGACCAAACTAAATGCAACAGGAGAAGAATTGTATCTTCCCTACTGCATATCGAAAGAAAATCAGGAGGAAGAAAAGACCGAAAGATTGAAAGATGTGTTTTTGAAAGATCAAGAATTTGCAGGAATCGAAAGTTTAAATAAAATCGCGTTATCTAAATACGTGATGGAGTCGAAAGAAATGAAAAATCTAATGAAAGGTACCCCGAAAATTACCAGTATCGAGAAAATAAAACCTCATAAAATTTTATTTAATAGAGACTTTCTGAATAACACTCAGAAAAATGATATATTTGATAAACAAAATCAGAATAATGATTTTTTGAATTCCACAGAATTCGAGGATAAACTGAAAGTAATGACCGAAAGTTACGAGGAAAAATTGAAAGAGGCTGAAAGAAAATCGAAAGAAGAAATGGAAGAAAAACTAAAGGAAATGAATGATCTGCTAAAATCCACTCGAGCAGAGTATGATGGTTTAGTAGAATATGGTAATCAAACCAAAACCTTCATGAGAGAAAAATTGGATGAAGTAAAAATTAAAGACACTCGAACGAGCTCTCTTCCAAACATGCCCGGAAGATCTACAACCGTAAGTGATTCAAATTCGAAAGTACAAAACTTAGATAGTAATTCAGAAATCAACAATGTAAATTCTTTAATTTTGAATGAAATTGATAAACGATTTAAAGAACGCGAAAGTATTGCGAAAGACGTCTTAGAATCTAGAAATACCAAATTGCATAGAGATTATAAATTAAATACACATACACGATTTGAATATTTCTTAGATTTCTTTAAATCTGAATTACGCTCTCTCAATCTATTACACATTATTGATGAAAGCAATGAAATCGAAAACATGAGATCGAATGTTAGTGAAAGTGTTCTAAAACAACAAAAATATGATGTTCGCGAAAGATTAATCGGACGTTTAGAAATGAATTATTATTCGAAAGTTTGCAAAATTCAGGAACCGAAAGAAATATTGGAAAAACTTAAAACACTGAAATTAAGTGAAGCAAATTTAACTACTATGAGCCTGCGGGATAAATTATATAGTATTAAATACAATCCGGGAAAGGAAAAGGCTTCAGCTTTCTGGAATCGATTTGAAGATATAGTTAGAATGTATAATAGCTTGCCGGAAGTAAAACCTTTGACCGATGATGAAGTAAGAGATTCGTTCTAGAATGCAATATCGAAAGCTTTACCGGATGTTAAAAACCTGAATTTCCTAAACATGCATCAGCAGAACAAACCGCTGTCTTATGAAAGTCTTAAAAATTTTATAATACAGGAAGAGAGTGAGTCCGGAAGAACGCAAGCGTCCGGAAGTGCCATGGTGACCACGACCAAATGTTTCAACTGCGACGAGTTTGGACATTTGGGACGTGACTGTCCGAGACAAGGGACGAACATCAAAATGTGCTATGAATGCAGACAGTTCGTGACACATAGAGCTGCTCAATGTCCAAAGAGGTTGGCAAACTCGAAGGAAAAAAGGTACGAAAATAAAAATTATAATAATAATAATCGAGGAAATCGTGGTAATAGAAGGGGTAGAGGCGGTAATAATTATCGCGGAGGTATTAAACGCTCGAACGAAAATCAAAACAATTCAAACGCGAAAAGAGGTTGATTCAACAATAAAAGAGGAAGAGAAAATCAGAATCGAAACAATCGTGGAGGAAAACAACCGAACAGTAGTGATCAACAAGATAAAACTGCCTTGAACGTTAATGGTGAGTACTCTGACCTAGATACGGATGTTATCGAAAGAACGAATGTTGTATGCGGAAAAGGAAAATTATTGGCCAGGTTTTTAGCTGACTCCGGTGCAACCGAGCATCTTACAAATTCTCGTATTATATTTAAGGTAGCTGTCTCGCTAAGTGCTAGTCATGTGACTGTTTGTAGGTTTTCACGTTCAGAAATATATTTCAGGCAATTTTTGCTAAGGGAAAAATAATTCTATGAATTATGGTGTAAAATTTCATACGTGACAAAGTATGTTACTTTTTCCAAATTCTGTGATTTTTCTCATTTGACTCTGTTTTGATCAGCTGATCATGCGAGTCGTCGAGAAAAGTTACAAGTGAGGTTACATCTCCTTGTCGATTGAATTTTGACAATTACTGAGAAAGGGTTTCTAAATGCATGACAGGGGTGTCAATCACTATCCAATTCGGCTAAGAAAGACGAGCCCCATAACCTGCAACTACAGTAATTAGCCAGCGGCGTTTCCAAGTCTTCCCAACCTCACCTCGACCAAAAAATGTCTGCTCGATTACCGCATTTTCACTAAAATAAACTAAAAAATTAGCAGCGAAATCTCCGGTAAACTATATATTTTATGGTTGCATCGGATTCTTCGAAATCTAATGTACAAAAAGCAATGTTTTTTCTCACTTCATCTAATCGAAAAATGCGAAAATATGTGATTGAAACCGTGATAGAGCCTTCTTTTTCTGGCCGTCTGTATATGAAGTAATGCAAAATTTGTGATTTTCGAGATCGATTTTCTAGAGTAAATAGTCGGTAAGGAGCCACAGAAAAAATCGACTGCAAAGCTGATCATATAATTTGATATAAAATCCGAAATCGAACACTTTATCTAATACATGCCCTGACGAGACAGCTACCTTAAAACCTTTGACGAAAGAATTGATGAGATTAAATGCGCAAATAACTCGAAAGAAGGAATATTAAAAACGGAGGGAGTCGGTGATATTGTGTGTAAAACGAAAGAAAACAAACTATTAAACTTAGACAGAGTTATATGGGCCGAAAATTTATCCGAGAATCTGATTTCCTTGCGAAAATTTGTTGATCAGGGTTTAAGCATTTATCTAGATAATCAGCGCATAGATATATATGATCCCAAATCGAACGAATCATTGCTGACTGGTATATACAAAAGACCATTCTGGATCATAGAAGTCGAAGTTAATAATTCAGAACATACAAAAAATAAACCTAATAGAGCAAAAGCATACGTGATAACGCGAAGCATGACGAAAGAAAAGGGAAATTATCTAGAAAACGAAAGTAAGAATAATGAAACGATAGAAAGTGACGAAAGGGAAGAACCTGTAAACAAAACAGAAAATGAATTCGAAAGAGAAAATGAAAACGTGATCGTAAATTCAAACTTAAGAAATTGTTCAGACTTTGATGTCACGGTAAAAGATAGAAATATAGTACAAATTGATCAAAATACATTGGAGGACAATCCAAAGTGTAACATAGAATTCGAAAGTGACAATAAACAAATTAAAGACCAAGCCATGCTGTGGCATGCACGAATGGGTCATGCGTCTCTTGAGTATTTAAAGAAATTACAGACTAAACATCCCGAGATTAAAGGTTTGAAAAAATGTAAATTCGACGAAAGTATTAAAAATTGTGAAGTCTGTCTAATATCAAAAATTAACAAACTGCCTTTTCGAACGACACGTGCTAGAGCGCAAGAACTTTTACAAATGATTCATTCGGACGTTATGGGAAAGATAAGTCCTTCGTCTCATCCCAAGGGATATAAATACATATCTGTATTTATTGACGACTATTCGAGACTTGGTATGGCATATGCCATGAAAACGAAAGACGAGACAGGTCACTGTTTCGAATAATTTGTAAAGAGTGCTCGAAACCTCTTGGGAAAGGACGCAAAGGTTTGTTATTTACGAACGGATCAAGGCACTGAATATACCGGTGGATACACTGTTGAAGTGTTAAGAAAACTAGGAGCCGAACATCAGTTGGCCTGTCCAGATACCCCTCAGCATAATGGTGCGTCCGAAAGATTTAATCAAACTATACAACGAAAGATTCGAACGCTAATGTACGATGCGAAACTACCTGAAAACATGTGGGATTTAGCATTGAGCGCAGCAGTATATGCATATAATCGGACGCCACATGTATCGAACAATATGATTTCTCCATTAGAAAAATTTAATCCAAATATTAACGTTGACTTAAATCAGATAAAGCGCTTTGGATGCCTAGCCTATATGAAAGTGCAACGGAAGGTTGAACCGAAATTTCGATTTATAGGTTTTAGAACGATTTTAGTGGGTTACAAAGACACAGGTTATTTATTGCTGAAACCTGAAGATGGAAAGCTGTACAAAAGTCGAGATGTTAGATTTAACGAAAGAATTGTTTTTGGAGACAAATATAAGAAGGACGAAATAAATAATTGGGCCAATGTCAATGTGGAAATAAATCCAAGTAATTGGTTCTCTGAATTTGATCCCGAAAGTCAATCGAACGAAGACAAATCGAACGAGATTTTGAATGTAGAACCGGAGGGAGTTGCTAAACAAAAAAGAGGACGACCGAAAAAGGTGATTATTGAAAAGGAACAATCTACAGTAGACAAACAAATTCACGCTATGATTACAAACCTTAACGGTGATCCAGCATCCTATGCTGATGCAATGGCTACGAAAGAAAAACTCGAATGGACTGAAGCAATCAATGAAGAATTAAATTCAATGTATAAAAATAACGTTTGGAGTCTGGTGGACAGACCAAGAGCGAAAGACAGAAATCGAAAGCCAAACATTATTGACTCACGCTGGGTATTAAAAAGAAAGATAGAAAGTAACAATCAAGTGAGATTCAAAGCTCGGCTCGTGATCAGAGGCTTTAAAGATGAAAATGTTTATGATTTGCAAGAAACTTATGCACCTGTATCTCGATTACCTCTGGTCCGAGCAGTGCTCGCGATAATCAATAAATATAACCTTGAAGTATGCCAAATGGACGTAAAAACTGCTTTTCTGAATGGCACATTGAACGATGATATATATATGGAAATTCCGGAAGGAGTTTGGTGTTCGAAAGAAATAAGATTAAATAAAGTCTGCAAATTAGAAAAAGCATTGTATGGTTTGAAAGTAAGTCCAAAACTATGGAACGAAAGATTTACGAAAGCTGCTTTAAAAATTGGTCTGAAATCCCACGAACCATGTCTATTTACTTGGCGACAAAAAGAAAAATTTTTTATTTTGATTTTATACGTGGATGATATGCTTATATCAAGTAACGATGTAGAAAAACTCAATGAGATTAAACGAAAGCTGATGGAAGAATTCGAAATGACTGATTTAGAAGAACCAAAAGTTTTTCTAGGGCTGGAAATAACTCGAAATCGAAAAACGAAAGAAATAAAATTGACTCAAACAAAATACATTGATCGAATGCTTCGAAAGTTTAAATTTGACGGATTGTATCCGAAACGAACGCCAATGATTACTAATCAGGTAGCAAATCGCGAGCGAAAGCATAGGGAAGAAAATGAACAATTGGAAGAATTTATCGAAAGTAGTAATATTGAAAATATTCCATATAGAGAAGCTGTACGAACATTACTATATCTAGCAAACGCTAGTCGACCGGATATTAGTTATTCGGTAAATGTACTAAGTAGACATCAAAACAATCCGACAGAAAATGAATGGAAAATGATTAAACGAGTATTTTGTTATTTGAAGGGAACTCGAACGCTAGGATTAAATTATTTAGGAAGATCGAACGATTTACAAGCATATTCTGATGCAAGTTTTGCCGATTGCAAAGAATCTCGAACGACTAGTGGTTTTGTTATTAAATTGTTTGGTGACTCAATTGCATGGCGAACACGAAAGCAAAATTATGTAGCACTATCTACTTGTCAGGCTGAGTACGTCTCGATGAGTGATGCTTGCCAGGAATTGATGTCACTGAACAATTCTTTGAAAGTGATACTCACTAACAATTTCTTTCCAATGAAATTGTGGTGTGACAATAAAGCGGCAGAATACAGCTCGAAAGTTAGCGGAAGCAATAAACTAAGACATATACCAGATTTGAAAGAACACTATGTTAGACAGTGTGTTGATAAGGGTTTCGTGAATGTATTTTGGATAAAATCGAAAGAACAAATTGCGGACGTATTTACTAAACCCTTGGCATTTAACTTGCATGCTTCTTTAACAAATTCTATTATGAATGTCGAAAGTAATGATAACTGGTAAACTTTAAATTTCTTTGTCTATTATAATTCTCTTATGTTACAGGAACTACTGAGTAGTCTGCAAGTTGGAAAGGTCCGGAAGATGTACATATATGAGCGGGAGGGAGTGTTAGATATGGCGCTCAGATATGAACACTATAGAGGGCGGTCGGATCGCTCCCTTCTACAACTGTTGCACTAGCTTCGTGCACGAACGTGCGCGACGCTTTTTTTCCTTCAGGAGACACCAGAGTACACGGATCGCGTGTCAGATTATACATTACATATCGAAAGTTTCCTTGTATTGAAAGTGTGTGAATTTAATATAAATATATTGAAAGTGTATATTGAAGTAGGTGTCGTTGCTTTGCTTTTTAACCAAGCTTTTAAAAAAGATTTTAATGTACGTGGCGGAAATTGATGATCAGTGTTTGCTGGGGAGAGATTTCTTAAAACTCATTAATTTAGAAGGTATTTTTGATTCGTTTTTTGGAAAGAAAGAGTCAGAAATCGGAAGGGTTTTGAGTTGCTCTCGGGTGGCGTATTCTTCTGAAGTAGTTCCTCCTTTCTTGAAAGGGCTATTTGAAAAAGATTCTGAAAATTTGGACGCAGGACAGAAGGAGGTTTTTGCTGGATTTTTGAATGAATTTCAGGATGTCTTTTCTGAAGACGTCGTTGCGGGAAATTGTGAAGTCGTTAATCATGAAATTAATTTGAAAAATCCTACTCCAATTAAGCAAACTCCCCGACGTGTTCCTTTTCGAATGCGAGAGGAAGTCGACGGAATTATTGAAGAAATGAAGAAACAGGGCGTTATTGAGGAGTCGCGTAGCCCTTGGGTTTCTCCGGTCGTTCTTGTAAAAAAAAAAGATGGTTCAATCCGTTTCTGTATTGACTTTCGGAAAGTTAACGAGGTGACTGAAAAGGATTCTTTTCCTTTGTCCAGGATTGATGACATCCTGGACCAATTATCGGGCAATAGTTGGTTCTCTACTTTGGATTTGAAAAGCGGATACTGGCAAATTAAGATCCGCCCGGAAGATCGCGAGAAAACGGCCTTTTCTATCGGGAACGGGTTATGGCAGTTTGTCGTAATGCCATTTGGTCTCTGTAACGCCCCTGCCACTTTTGAACGATTGATGAAAAAAGTTCTTCGGAAACTTTTATCAAAGATTTGTTTATCTTATTTAGACGATGTTATCATTTTTGGAAAGAGTTTTGAGGAAATGTTAAGGAATTTAAAAGAAGTATTCTCTCGTTTACGTTTAGCTAACTTAAAAATCAATCCTAAAAAATGTGTACTTTTTGAAAGAAAGGTTAAATACTTAGGACATGTGATTTCTACAGAGGGCATTGCTACAGACCCTGATAAGATTTCCGCTGTAAAAGAATGGCCGGTTCCTCATTCCAAAAGGCAATTACGTAGTTTTCTCGGTTTCTGCTCTTATTATCGGAAATTCATTAAAGGTTTCTCTTCTTTAGCAAAGCCCCTCTTTACGCTTACCGGAAATCAAGTGAAATTTGTTTGGGGGGAGGAGTGTCAGAACTCTTTTGAGAATTTAAAGCGGGTGTTGACATCCTCTCCCGTACTTTCTTTCCCGAGGGGGGAGGGAGAGTTTGTGTTAGACACTGACGCTTCTAACATCAGGGTTGGTGCGGTGTTATCCCAGAGGCAAGAAGGGTTAGAAAAGGTTATCGCGTACTTCAACCGTGTGTTGAGTAAAACGGAAAGAAATTATTGTGTTACTCGTCGTGAGTTGTTAGCGATAGTCGACTCGGTTAAATCTTTTCGACATTACCTTTTGGGGCGTAAATTTGTCATCCGTTCGGACCACGCTTCCCTTAAATGACTTATGTCCTTCAAGGACTTAGAGGGACAATTAGCTCGCTGGTTGGAGAGACTCCAACAATATAATTTTGAGATAATTTATCGTAAAGGTCTTTCGCATGGAAACGCCGATGGATTATCCAGGCGTCAGTGCGAGATTGACGGCTGTGCGTTTTGTGCTAGAGTAGAGGAGAGGAACCCAGTTGAATCGGAGAAAACGGTCGCGCGAATAATCTTGCTGGGAGAAACTTTAGATGAATGGAAAAAAGACCAGCTAGAGGATCAAAATATCGCGGCTGTTTACCGAGGCAAAGAAACGGGGGTACGGCCGTCACGATCTGAGATTTCGACAGGAGACGTTTCCGCTCAAATTTACCTTTCCTATTGGGACGCTATCGTCTTGAGGAATGAAGTTCTTTATAAGATATGGGAGGCTCCTAGTCTTAAGTCCAGGATTCATCAACTCATTGTTCCACAAAAACGAATTAAACAGATTTTAGAGGAGGCACACGATTCTTTTTCGGGGGGACATTTTGGAGTTAACAAGACCCTTGAAAAAATTCGTAAGCGATTTTATTGGGCCACTTGTAAAAGAGATGTAGAAGATTGGTGTAGATCTTGTGAGATCTGCGTTTCGAAAAGGGGACCGTCGGGAAAAGAAAAGTCCCCGTTGCAAATCGATAATGTCGGGTTCCCTTTTGAAAGGGTCCAGATGGACATACTCGGTCCTCTTCCATTGACCAAGTCTGGAAATAAGTATTTGTTGGTCATTGTGGACTGTTTTACTAAGTGGATTGAGGCTTTTCCCTTGAGAAATATGAGAGCAAGGATAATAGCTGAGACTTTTGTTAATCAGTTTATTTCTAGATATGGAGTCTCCTCGAAAGTTCATACGGATCAGGGGAGGAATTTTGAATCGAGACTTTTCACAGAAGTGATGGGACTTCTCGGAATTAAAAAAACTAGGACTACCCCGTTGCATCCGCAGTCTGATGGGCAGGTGGAGAGACAACACCAAACGATTACCAATTACTTAGCCAAATTTATCTCCAAAGATCAAAGAGATTGGGACAAGTGGATTCCCTTATTCCTTTTGGCTTATAGATCTTCAAAACATGAGACCACGGGCGTGACTCCTGCGGAGATGTATTGTGCCCGGAATCTTAAGTTGCCCTTAGATTTATTACAAGGCAGTCCTCCGGGACTTCGGGAGGAGAGCCCTAGGTCAGAGGGCGATTTTATCAAAAGACTGAGGGAAAAATTGGAGGGGATTCATTCGGTGGTCAGAGATAGGTTAGAAATTAGATCTTCTAGGGTAAAAAACTGGTATGATCGTGGAGCCAGGAAGGACCTTTTTCGAGAAAATCAGAAAGTTTGGTTTTATAATCCTCGAAGAGAAAAGGGGAAGGCCCCGAAATTACAAAGTAGTTGGGAAGGCCCTTTTCTAATTGTAAGAAAATTAAGTGATGTAGTATTTTGTATTCGAAAATCCCCCAGGCATAGAAAAAAGGTAGTACATGCGGATAGGTTAGCCCCTTTTTATGAGAGAACAGTAGGAAGTAGTTAAAGAAATCGGAACCCGATTTATCGTTAAAAAGTTTTTCTTTGAAGTTGATATATGTTACTGCGTGTATTGTTTTTTTTTTGTGTTTAAGGGAGAATCTTCGTTTCTTCATTGGAAGATCTTGAAGGACACGGAGTGGACTCTTCATTATTATCTTGGGAACACGGTTTAAAGAAGACTGCCTCTCCCTCGGTTTTTGCAATTGAGGTTTTTCCGAGGGACTTGGGCGAATGCCGAGGCAGGGACTAGGGGAGTCCTGATTCGAATTGTTATTTCGGTCAGAGACGATGGGTCCTCAAAAAGTTATTTCCTCCCCCCTTGTCCGAAGACTTTCGTGAGACGACGTCTGCGGCGGAAGGAGAATGCGGTGAGGAGAACTGCGTCAAGGAGGAATTTTAATGGAGTTCCAGTAAAGCCGAGAAGGAAGAGAGCCTTCTGTAACGGCGAGGAACGGAAGAAGGACGGAAAGTTCTTGTTGGCAGGTTAGGCCCAATGAAGGCGAAGCCCGACATCTTGAAGCAACAGCTCGGGATAGGGCGAGGAACGCTTCAGAGCCCTGGAGCCTGCAAAGAAAGTGGAACCTCCTGGAGACTGCCCTTCCGGATTGTCGGGACGACAATCTGAAGAACGGGGGGGCAGTGTTGCACTCGCGCTGAGTTCGCAGCTTCGCCCGGTATTTTCCGCCGCGGAGCGTCTTTAGCAACGGGCGTTGCTATGCGTTGTTGATACAGCCCGGCTTTCAGATTTCCTCCGGATTGAAACTCGAGCGAACGTTTCGGTTCTCGTTCTATGATTGTAACATTCGCAATAAACTATCCTTTTGTTCCTAAAACCTGTGTTCCCTTATTCCGCGGTACGCGAGTTAACGCGCGACCGAGTGCGGGAGTGCCTAGGGAGCGTGCGAAAGTCGCCGGAGTGCAACAGTATATAGTGTATGTACGCTTCTTATTTTTCATAAATCAAACAATCGAAATAATTTGCTTCTATGAATATAATTGTATTATAAATGCAAAATATACTGAAAAAATTTATGCAAAAATTAGTGCACGTTATACATGTGTTTTAAGCTTCGTGTGAAAGTATTGTACAGCTTGCTGTTCTATAGCATTCCGCTGTTTGCCGGTATATTTACCTCTAAGTATCTTATTAATATTTGAACACCATTGAGGAATAGAAAAATATTCTATTATCACTTGTACAAAAATTGTAGTAAAATCCTGTTTGTGTTCTGCACATTTAAAATATGAAAAATTAATATGTTCTTCAATAATCGCACTTAACTTTTTAGATATGTTAGTACGAAAACATACAGATGACATCTTATTTTCGCATGTAGTAAAAGCAATATTTACAGCACATTCCGTGTCTTTTAATAAGATAGCTTCTTTGCAAGAAGAACAACTTTTAAAAGGCTGCATAGATAATAATTTTTTAGTTACAATTTTGTAATTATCAGTATTTACACTTTTATTTTGTACTGATATAGACGTATCATTAAATTCGGCTATTTCTTTTATATCTGAATTTGAAACATGTCGTATTTCAATACTATTTTCAACAAAATGTCGCAACGAAAATAAAGCTTCTCCATCGTTATCAATTTCACAATTCCCACCTACAGTATGTTTACCCGTTAGATTGTTAATCAATAATGTTTTAAAAGAGGATTCAAGCACACGTAGGATTAACATTACGCCTATTATGACTCCTTATTAGTCCAAAAAAATTTTCTAGTGGATCTTGATTTATATATCGTGTCTTCAAGCATTTTAGTCCTGCTTTATTTACAAGTGCCCATATTTTTTTAAAGCCTTTCACAGTTGTTATCCAATTTTTTAAAAAAGGAGTAGAAATTGGTTTTTTTGTTGTTTTATTAACAAACCTCATGTCGTCTAAAAATTTTATGGCATCATTCCAAAAAGAATGGTGCTGGCTTCTTTTTGTTACAGCAACTCGCAAGGGTGTATCTGACTGAAGTTGAAGTCCATTTACGGAGTCAAACAGCTTATTGAAAAAATCCAAAACTTTGGCTGTTACAAATCTTTCCTTTTGTGGTATTTTTAATAGTCCAATATCCGTATCGACAAAACCTTAATAAATAAAAATACTTTTCAATATTTTGTGTCTTGTTTGTGTATTTTTTTTATCATATATTACTTTAAATATTTAATTCGAACTTAAATATGTAATTCGAAAAGAGCACATCTCGAATTTTTATATAATAGCCGGAATTTAGTTGCACATTTCGGGCCGATTCCCTAGGCGACGCCTCCTATACCTCCACTTTGTACCAATTTGTACATGTAATATGTATATATAATGTATGTGAGGTACAAGAGGGTGGCAGTGTGGTCTTGTGGTAAAGCGCCAGACTCGTAATCCCGAGGACCCGGGTTCGAGTCCACCTGACCACAGGAATTTTTATATTTTAAACTGCCACCCCCCGCACGAGTGGGGCTCGTGCGGAGAAACTGGGCTATTTTTCGGAGGAGAAATGGAGAAATTAAATTTGAAATTGGTCGTCAAGCTTGGGGAGCTTGGGAGTTTTGAGACGAAATTGGTTTCGTCTGTAAGTGTTTCCGTCCAAATTTCTATTAGATTTGTTCTTTGTGAAACAGATCATGTGATCTGTTTCTTTTTTTTTCATGGCGGTAGATAATTTTATAGCTTTCCCACATAATGCTTCTTGATAAATAATACAATGAAAAGGGGAAATTTTAAATTGCGCTGCTTTAGTTGACCGAAGAAACCAATTTTTTGACCTGCATCATATGCTATTTCGCTTCTTATTGCCCAAAATTCCAAGCCGTTTATGGAAGGTAATTTTATAAAGGAATGTCTTATCGTAAAATTACCTTCCATAAACGGCTTGAAATTTTGGGCAATAAGAAGCGAAATAGCATATGATGCAGGTCAAAAAATTGGTTTCTTCGGTCAACTAAAGCAGCGCAATTTAAAATTCCCCCTTTTCATTGTATTATTTATCAAGAAGCATTATGTGGGAAAGCTATAAAATTATCTACCGCCATGAAAAAAAAAGAAACAGATTACATGATCTGTTTCACAAAGAACAAATCTAATAGAAATCTGGACGGAAACACTTACAGACGAAACCAATTTCGTCTCAAAACTCCCAAGCTCCCCAAGCTTGACGACCAATTTCAAATTTAATTTCTCCATTTCTCCTCCGAAAGATAGCCCAGTTTCTCCGTTCGAGCCCCACTCGTGCGGGGGGTGGCAGTTTGGAATATAAAAATTCCTGTGGTCAGGTGGACTCAAACCCGGGTCCTCGGGATTACGAGTCTGGCGCTTTACCACAAGACCACACTGCCACCCTCTTGTACCTCACATACATTATATATATACATATTACATGTACAAATTGGTACAAAGTGGAGGTATAGGAGGCGTCGCCTAGGGAATCGGCCCGAAATGTGCAACTAAATTCCGCACATTTTTGCGATTTTGCCGAAAGCTCATTTTTCACATTTTTCTAATTTTCAGCAAAATTAATATTTAAATTAAATTTTACATTTCAGCATCTTAAAGCTTATTAAATTTCCTTCAAAATAACTTACTATATTTTTCAATTCTGCCCTTAGACTACTTCCGGCAATCACACAAAATAGATATGGTATCTCATAATCGGGCACTTTATTCCTCTATTAATTGTTATTTAAATATTATTATAAAATTTTAAATAATTACCTTGTATTCGACTATTATATTCGATAAATGCTGATAAAGTCGCACTGAACACCTGCGTTGCTAGTTTTACTTTCATTTTTAAAATTTTTTTTTGTATTACATGCTCATCTGTCAATTTCTTTAACTGCCGATTTAGTGTGAGACTATGAGTGTCAATTTGATAAGCAGTTTCTATGACATCCCAAGAAGCAATCTCCCTGGTAGTTGACGATTTTACATTTATTTCAATATCTTTTACGAGAAAATTGTTTCGTATTCCTTTTATTAAATGTGGAGGATCATACAAAACAATTATCTTCTGATTATATACGGTAATTGTTTCATCTAAAAATAATATGTTTTTATTAATATTTTTATTAATAATTTTATAAATATATGACGTACATGATATATATTACAATATACGATGTAATAAAAGTCCGATACTGCATTATATCCAACTATCTCAGACGAGATATATCTCATTCTCTGAAGTAAATATATAGATATCAAATGCACGTATCTTATTACAATATACCTTACTTTATACAAGTGAACCGAGTCTGGATACAGTCGAATATCTCGTAATAAACCAATTTGGAATTTTGGAAAATACTTTCAGACAAAAGTTGTAAGGTTTATAAAGACGCACTTAACGATAATATTCATTTGACTTTGTCTAAAACTTTTTTTTCCCAAATTGTATGGTTTACGTTTACGAGATATTCGGCTGTATTCAGACTTTTAGTTCACCCTCTATACTTCTTGTAATATAGTGACATTTACTTACCAAATTCTTCGCCATTCTTTAAACATATTCCTCTCGTATAATTTAATAATTCGTTCAGTGCAGATACATTTGACGAACCTTAGTCGCATACTGTAGCAACAATTGTGAACCCAGCTTCTGCAACTTTGTTAACAATTTCTTTAATGCAATGTATTAATTGTGCATTTTTAGTCTGACTCTTGCAAAAATTGTACGCCAAAGGTATCTTCCAAGCAGTTTTTATACCTCTAAGCATGAATACAAGTGCATGATCAGCAAATCGTTGAGTCCGTTTGTGACCCCAATCTTCAAAGCCTACTATTTTATCATTCACTTTATCATATTGCAACTGAGGCTGCAAGGATACTTCATCCCACATTAGTATACACATTTTATCCTTCACATCTTTCAACAAAGATTGTTGATGGAACAAATGTTGAAATATAACATTATTTATGCCTGCATGTAATGGAACTTTTTGTAACAAAAATTGTAAAGTTTTGCCACTTGGTAGCATAAATAGTTCTTGCAGAAACGGATAAGCGCTATGACATTGTTTATACAATGATAATGCCAATATCTTTTCTTGCAGAGTAAATCTTCTACCTTATATATAATAAAGAAAGTTATAATATAAACAGTTATATAATATAAACAGTTTTTATAAAATAAGTTCTTTATAATATTATGTAAGATATGACATGTAATAGGTGTAGTAAGTTTGTAACCTGTAAACCCAAAGCTGTGACTTAATTTATACAAAAAAGTGTGCAAGTAGAAACTTGCATTGTTTTCTCATCTTGGTTTTTCATTAAATTTTTCAGTTTTTTCTACCCCTATTTCATATATAATTAATTAAGATTTGGTTGATTAGATCAAACTTTATCAGAGTTCTATTTATGTACGGATTCTCCGAAATTTCAAACGTCTGTAACTCCAGAACTAATTAACCAAATCTTAATTAATTATATATGAAATAGGGGTAGAAAAAACTGAAAAATTTAATGAAATTAGATATAGATTGCTATCTCAAATATTGAGAAAGCTATAGAATAAAACACACTTTTCTAAAAAAAAAGATTTGAATAAAATCTATACCGGTCAATCGATTTTAATAAAATTTGAGGAGAACATACTTTCTATGATACTCTATCGATTAAAAAAAAAATACATCCCGATATCTAAAAAATTGTAGAAGTAGATGCGTGTACAAAAAATCCGTACACACACACACACACACACACATACATACATACATACTTCCGGCCATTTTTTACTAATATGATTTCTGGACATTTTGGAACATTCTAAACCTATTTCCATCAAAATCTCAAAAAAAAATTTTTTCACCATCAAAAGCTTCCTCTATGAGGAAGCAATATTTGTTTCAAATTGTTAATTTTAAACTTTAAAGATTATAGCTTTTAGATAAGGAATTATAATTTTAAATAGCGTAGAAAACGCTTTTTGCAGCTTTATATATAAATTATATTATAGCTTTAAAACATGCAGAACTAAAAATAAAAGTCTTACTACATCTATTGTATATCTAACCTTTGTTTGTAAAAAATAAAAAGTATAAATATAAATGTTAGGGATATCGCAAATTCTCGTACTCAAAGTCGATGTCCCTATCGATATATCGGGGCGCCATCAAGCGTTACCGACTGCGTCGTCGGGTTTACTATCTACCATTTATTGTGATCCATGTTCTTCTCAATAGTCTGTCCGTTCTGTTTGGTTATCTCTCTACTCTCGATCATCGCGAACGCGGAGGCAAATTACTTTGTATCGAATCGTTTCGTTCATTCATTTTATGTTAAACGTATTCTTCCAATAAACACAAGAGATACATTCGGCTTTACATCCGTCTCGTTTTCTCGGTCGTTACCTATCCCTGCATAGCTCGAACAGGTTATGGGCCCAGAGCCGCAACGACAAAGTGAAGAAATACTTTTTCATATCTAAATTCGCTGAATCCACGCGAGAGTTTCTTTGTTCTTTCCGGGCGTGATACGTCGTGAACGCGATATATCGACCGTGACGCGTCATAAGTAAATCATCGTCGTTAAAGTGCGTTCCGCGAATAAATCGACGATGGCACAGACAAATACAATTAACTCTACGCGATTAGAAACGCTAACCAAGGACAATTATGATACTTGGGTGATACAAGTGGAAGCATTACTCGTTAAGAACGATAACTGGGGCTACGTGAGTGGCGAGAGGCCATGCCCGAAATCTCGTGGCGATGCCGACGACGCAGCAACTCGAGCAGCCATCGCAGCGTGGGAGAACGAGGATCGCAAGGCAAAATCTGACTTAATCCTAGCTATAAATCCCTCTGAGTTGAAGCAGGTACGTGGTTGTAAAACGTCCAAAGATGTGTGGGATAAATTAAAATCCATATACGACTCGAAAGGTCCCGCGCGCAAAGCAACGTTACTCAAACGCCTTATTCAAACAAAAATGTCGGAAGGCGGGGACGTTAAGACACACATCGCTCAATTTTTCGATGCCGTCGATAAGCTAGAATCCATGGATGTTCAGATCAACGGAGATCTTCTCTCGATCATGCTTCTCTATAGCCTACCTAGCAGTTTCGAGAACTTTAGATGCGCGATAGAATCTCGCGACGCGCTGCCAAACGCTGAGCAATTAAAAATAAAAATCGTAGAGGAATACGAAGCGCGAAATCAAGTCACCGTCAACGAATCAGGCGCGATGCTCGCTCACGGCAGGCGCAACCCGAATTCGAAATCCGGCAAGAATAACGCATCGACGTCACATAACGATAAGAACGCGAAAGCACCTTTTCGTCCTAAATACAAATGCTCTTTCTGTAAGATTACCGGCCACAAATATGCTGACTGCCGTAAAAGGAAGACGCAAGAAGCCGAAAAAGCAAACAATACGGAAGCGGAAAGTTTCTTCGCGGAAGTCGCTCAGTATTCGTCATCCGAGCCCGCCAAGGGCGTAGGCGCAAGTCAATGGTGTCTCGACAGCAGGTGCACGTCTCATCTATGCAAAGACGCTCGAATGCTGACAAACTCGATGTCCACACAAAGCGACATCAGGTTAGCCAACAACGCAACAAGTACGGTGGATGCAAAAGGGAACGTAGAACTTCTCACGAGAGTTAATAATAAAACTAAAAGGATTCGACTGGAAAATACCCTGCATGTTCCAGATCTGAGAACCAACCTATTATCTGTAGCCAAGATTGTGGACAAAGGCTATCAAGTCGTATTCGGCTCAAACCAAGCATCCGTAAAGGACATCAAAGGAAATATTAAGCTCACCGCTGAACGTCAAGGTGACTTATATATTCTGAAAGGATCCGGCGAACAAGCTAATACAGTCTCGCAGAAGAAATACTCTGATACCGAAATCTGGCATCAACGCCTCGGCCATCTTAACTTAAGAGACTTACTACTAATGTCGAAAACTCAAGCAGCATCCGGATTCAAGCTGAAGGATAACTCCAAAGTTTCGAACTGCGAAATATGCATCACACAGAAACTAACAAGTTTTCCATTCTCATCTCGAGCTAACAGATCACAGCACCGCCTCGACATCATTTATTCTGATCTCTGCGGACCAATGCGAGTAAATTCAACGGGAGGCGCGCGCTACTTCATGACGCTCATCGACGATCATACAAGATGGTGTCAAGTCCACTTTCTGAAGAGTAAGGATGAAGCAACAAGCAAATTCATCGAATTCAAGAACTTCGTCGAAAATCAGACAGGTCTCAAGGTGAAGGCTTTTCATTCGGACAACGGAAAGGAGTTTTGCAACTCCGCCATGGATCGTATATTGAAGGATTCCGGAATTCAACGACGCCTAACCATTCCGCATACTCCTGAGCAAAACGGGGTAGCCGAGCGGAAAAACAGAACGCTGATTGAAACCGCTCGTTGCCTGCTGGCACAATCCGGACTCCCGACACAATTTTGGGCAGAAGCTATCAACACTGCGAATTACATACGGAATCGTTGCATCACTAAGAGTTTGGATGGATGTACTCCTTACGAACAATGGAAAGGCGAGAAGCCCGACATAAGTCATCTTAGATCATTCGGATGTAAGGTACACGTTCTAAATAAGAATCCGAATAAGGGAAAATTCGAGCCCAGAACCGTCGAAGGCATTTTCGTCGGTTATGCTGACACTTCCAAGGGTTACCGCATCTGGATCCCGAAGGACCGAAAAGTCATTGTCGCAAGGGATGTGAAATTCCTGGATGGATTCGACACGAATAACACTTACGAAGACTTCATAAGTAATGAAACGACAAATGGTCGGACGAAGCTTCTCAATGAAGATGATGACTCACTTCAAAACCTAGGGATAGATATCGCAAACAATGATGAAATGATCCATCGTCGAGCACGCGAAGATCCAGCAGATGCTGATATCACGGCTGAAGATGAAGACGAGGATGACGATCCGCCACCATCTGCAAATGAAGATGACCACTTCAACGAAGATCAACCGCTTGTACGAGGTCCTGGACGTCCACGGAAGATTCGTACCGGGAAACCTGGTCGACCAGCTAAGCAGTACCACATGAAAGGACCGGTTTTGCAACAGAGTCGGCCCGCGACCGTTGAGGAAAATCCCGAAGAAGAGAATATGGCCGAAGATCTGGAGTGGTTCGACGCGCAGTTTGCCATGGCGGCTTCTGAAATATCTCTTTCTCAGGCTGTTTCAGGTCCAGACGGTAATGAATGGCGAGACGCTGTGTATGCCGAGATTAAGTCTCTCGTAAGCAACGACACCTGGACACTCGTTGACAGACCCAATGGCGAAAAGGTGATAGGCTGCCGAACCGTGCTGAGGAACAAATACAAGGCGAACGGAGAGATGGAACGAAGGAAGGCCCGCGTAGTTGCAAGGGGATTCTCACAACGTCCTGGCGTAGATTTCCACGATACATTCGCCCCGGTTGCAAGACTCAGTTCGTTGAGGGCGCTCATGGCTGCGTCCGTAGAGCAAGGCATGCGGATCTCACAAATTAACATCACTACTGCCTATCTAAATGGCATAATGGACATGTTAGTATACATGGAGATGCCGGAGATGCTACAGGAGATGCTTGAGAGGATCATTGCGACCGAATCTAACGCTGTTCTGATCGAGAAGGCTAAAAAGATGTTGTATGCGCTCAAGAAGGGTAACAAGGTATGCAAGCTCGAGAAGGCAATATACGGCCTTCGTCAGGCAGGCCGTCGATGGTACGAACGACTGGACGAAGCTCTCAAGAAACTTGGACTGACTCCAACCCATGCCGACCCGTGCGTGTACTACGACAAGGAGAAACGAACGCTGGTATTGGTCTACGTAGACGATATTATCATAGCTTCTCGCGATGAAACCCGCATCATTCACTTGAAAGAAGAACTGGCCAAGGTCTTCGTAATCAAGGATCTTGGATACCCAAAATATTGTCTCGGGATTGAAATATCTCGGATCAAGGACGGGATACATCTATCTCAAGCTGGATACATCCGTGACGTTCTAGACAAATTTGGCATGACCGATTGTAAGCCAGTGAAGACACCTCTGGATGCTAGTGTCAAGCTGCATGGTGCTGTCAAAGACACGGACGTAGACGAATCAAAACTACCCTATCGCGAACTCCTAGGTTCGCTGATGTACCTGGCACAGGGAACTCGCCCTGATATTGCTCACGCAGTAAGCGCACTAAGCCAATGGTGCACCTCTTTTAAACGAGTCCACTGGACATCTGCCAAGAGGGTACTCAGATACCTCAAAGGCACCATCAACCACGGATTGTACTACACGAAATGTGGAAAGGCCCTTATCGGATATACGGATGCTGATTGGGGCAACTGCGGCCTGGATCGCAGGTCGTACACTGGATCTGTGTTCCTACTAGCCAACGCTGCTATATCGTGGGAGTCGCGAAAGCAAAGAACCGTGGCTCTCTCATCCACTGAAGCGGAGTATACCGCCCTTAGCGATGCTGCAAGGGAAGCCATTTATTTATCTAAACTTCTTTCAGAGATTGGGTTACCATCACTCGGGAAGGTAACACTTCATAACGACAACCAAGGCGCTGCGAAGCTGGCTGTCAACCCGGTCTTCCACTCCAGGTCAAAACACATTGACATTAGATGTCATTTTATTAGACAGGCCCTGACGGATCACCGGATCAACCTCGTCTATACACCCACGGAGGACATGATCGCCGACGTTCTTACCAAGGCACTACCGAGCAGCAAACATTCGTTCTGTACCAATGGACTTGGGATGAAAGACATCGCAGCCTCACGCACTCAAATTTGAGAGAGGGTGTTAGGGATATCGCAAATTCTCGTACTCAAAGTCGATGTCCCTATCGATATATCGGGGCGCCATCAAGCGTTACCGACTGCGTCGTCGGGTTTACTATCTACCATTTATTGTGATCCATGTTCTTCTCAATAGTCTGTCCGTTCTGTTTGGTTATTTCTCTACTCTCGATCATCGCGAACGCGGAGGCAAATTACTTTGTATCGAATCGTTTCGTTCATTCATTTTATGTTAAACGTATTCTTCCAATAAACACAAGAGATACATTCGGCTTTACATCCGTCTCGTTTTCTCGGTCGTTACCTATCCCTGCATAGCTCGAACAATAAATTAATTTTAATATTACATGTTTTCTTGTGATTGCGAATCAACAAGACCTGTATTTTTTAACAGTGTTGAAGCATATTTGCCGCATACACTTTTTAATGTTAATATCATATTTTTATAAAATGTAGGAAAATGTACCTTTGTTTTCTTCTTTATATTCTTTAACTGCATGTCAATAAAAATCTTTTGCGAATTGGTTAAACCTTTATACTTCTTAAAAAAAGTACGGTTTGAAAATTTTGTAGCATATTTCAGTCGTTGCTTATAATTCTTAAGATTACTCTGCAAGGCAATATTATGTTTCCAAAGTTTTACAGTTTTATCATATAATTGTCTAGCTTTTGGAGTCAACAAATTCTTCCTGGTAACACTTCCAAGTATACTTCTTTCAGTATGTGTGGAAAGACGAGAACTCTTTGGAGTGTTTTCTATCTGTGTCTCAATGTGCTGTTCTTCTTCTGCAATTATATTAACATTCTCTTCGTTTAATTGCATGTTATTGTCTAGAATATTGACATTTTGAGCATTTGTACTCGACTGAGGTATATCTTCGGTTCTTTGATGAAATAAATTGAGAGTTGGTACAGCATTATGTTTTAATCGTCTGCGTTTCAAACTAAAAATATATGCATCTGGACTGAAATGCAAATAACAAATTTTACATTTTCGAATAGCCTCTTCTGACATAAAGTTTAATTCGGGCACTGCTATTATATTGAGCCATTTCTCCGCTATTTTCTGATCTTTGGGGAAAAAATGTCCAGGAGTCTTAGTATTTGACGTACATCGTGGTATAACACATTTCCATCCAATTTTGGCCATTCTACAACCAAATTGTTCAAAGTTAAAAGTAATTTCATTAATGCATCATACATCAAATAATATAAATATTCGAATAACAAAAAATTATAAATAGACAAGTAGACTTGCCTTTTTGTCCTTTGGAGCAAAGCGGCTTAGAAAAATAAACTCTTGTTTTTCCCGTGTTTCTTTGTAAAGAGGAAGAAAATGTTAAATGTCCGACTTTTTGAACATACTGGACCTCACAATAGCTTATTTCCGTTATCGAGATAATTATTCGACGTTAGATATGGTCAGTTTTCTACATATCCGCTGCCTGTATATCACTCGCACAACTTGATACAGGAAGAATATATGTAAGCCGTCGTGGAAGCAGAGTACAGCGCAGACTGCTCATGTACCTAGTTATTTTTAATTTAATTTACATTAAATTACTAATAATACATTAAATACTATTAACATTTGTTACAAATAATTTTCACGCTAAATATACTTAGTCCATAAAACCATCCCTTACTTTTCAAATCTTTTGACAAATTGATACAACTACTAGGCTGTCAGTTGCTGCCAGTGCTGAAAATCCCAGTTTCTACCAGTTTCTACTTTCACGTTTACTACTTTTCATTACTTTTTCACTCTTTCTCACACTAAATATTTCTAAATATTCCAATAATCGTTGCACGTGCCGCCGGCATGAGAACCTTACGAATACGCAAATAACCTCTATTGATTCTTCTATTCATTTTTTTATAATTCGACTTATACCTTCAGAACACATTACCGACAATCCGCGAGTTTGCATTGGTAGTGTCAAAAAACCGGTCTATTAGCCCAGGTGGCGCTGAAACACTATCCTTATTTCTTCATTGGGAGTTTCCTCCCCCTGCTCGGGAACGCCAGTCGAGGAGTGCTCAATACCAGGGCCCTCGACTTTAACCTTTTTGTCGAAGTGTGCTCTTCAGGGCCTTCGTTTACGGAGCGTGCTCATCCGGGCCTTCGTTTATACCTGCTTTGCAGGGCGTAACTCTCCGTGGTAAGAGTCTACCGACACCCTGCCGCGGAAAGGTTATCGGGATCATTGACCCTGCCCGTCGGGCAACACCGTATCCGGTGGAGACCAAGGCGCTGCCTTCTCCAACCCCAATTCCTGTTCCTGTTTCCGAGGCTAACACGAAGGCCTGATCTCCAAGCCTGCATCCTTACACCGTGGAAGCGTATTCCGAAGTCCAAGACGAAGTGGAAGTTTACATCGATCAGGGGGGAGGGGTCATTCGGACCCAGCCCGTCGGGCGACATTGAAATCGGTCGTAATCAAGGCGTCGTCTGTTCCAACTACAATCCTGACTCCGACTCCCGTTCCTGAGGGTAAACCATCATCAACTTCGATTCCTGTTTCTGAGGATTTACCGATATCGACTCCTGAGGGTAATTTACCGACGACTCCGACTCCTGTCCTCGAAGGTAAAACCAAGAGTCCTGTTTCGATCTCCAAGGTAGAGACTCTACCTATTTTAAATAAATAAAGACAACAATAAATAAAAATAATTCAGAGAAGAATGCGACGAGAGTAACAAAATGATTATCAGCGTGGTGTGCGAGCGAGTGATATAGGTGTGCGTGACGACGGCGAATAATGCGGCTTATAATTAAGTATAGGATAAGTTTATTTACTTATTTAAAATTTCGAGGTCTAGCAGCGCCAAGTATTTTTACAAGAAAAATTTATGTATTTTAATAAAATATTTTTATTTTGTACTGTTACCTCTGTAATTCTTTGTGATTAAATTTTTTATTCTATTGAAAAATACATATATAAACTTTGTATTTAAAAACAAATTGTATTCCCTCGTTGGATTAAATATTTTAATAAAATATTTTTCGTTTGTACTGTTACCTCTTATCTGTAATTCTTTGTGACCACTAAAAAATACACATGTAAACTTTGTATTTAAATATCTTGTATGCTTTTGTGAAATTTAAATAAAAATTTTTAATCTTATAAAATTGTTATCATACATTCTTTTTTAATTGACACAATGTAAAGATTTTTCAAAGTAGTGCAACAATTATTTTTTTGAGGCAATATATATGTTCTCTCTGTAATTAGCGCTGTGATTTAAAGAGATATCATTTCTTTTTTGTAATTGTAATAGATCACTTGAAGCGCGACTCTTCTTTTTGATAAGGTAACATAATTTTGTGATGTGTATTACTTGGGTTATAATTTTTCGGAAATAAAGATACTACTGCTTAGATTTTTTCGAGATTTTTCGAGATATAAAGATTATGTCTACCACTTGTTACTTATAATTTTTTGAGGTATAATACTACCACTTTCTCTTTTTTCGAGGTAACAACATATACACTACTATGCGTGTACTTGGCGCCTTCTTTTACCTTTTTTTTAAAAAAGGTAGTTTTGTACAGATATCACGCTTTTTTGTAGTATTACGCATTTTATAAACAGTATGTACAGGGTAAAGCTATTTGGAGGTATAATACTACCACTTTGTTTTTTTCGAGGTAACAACATAACAGGGTAACAACATAATACTTATACACTACTATGCGTGTACTTGGCGCCTTTTTTTACTTTTTTTTAAAAAGGTATTTTTGTACGGATATCACGCCTTTTTGTAGTGTGTTACGCATCTTAATCTTATAAACAATATATCTTATAATCTTATAAACAGTATATACAAGGTATGAAGCTGAAAGTGTTACAGACTATTATTCCTAAAAAAAACAACAATTTAATATTTTGCTTAGTTTTTTAAAAATAATAATCTGTAACCCTTTTAGTTGTACACCTTGTATATATTTTTCAATTACAACATAAAACATAATCGCAATATAGCATGATTAATATTAATAAGTCGTTAACTGTAAAATTTTTTATTTATTTTTATTCGCGTGTCTTACTGAATGTTGTTCGCAATTGTATATGTACCGATATCTACAGGTATCGATGTTTTTGATAATTACAGATGGACACCTGTAACACGTGTCTGAAACTTACCTGATTTGTTTATTCTTTTATTTCCTTCAACTAATCGCAAATTAATTCTATTTGATAAAAGCAATTCTGTCAAATTTCTCATACATAACGCATTGTTTATAATTTTCTATTAATTATAAATATTAAATAGTACGATATATATATTCGTACTTACATCCTTGAAAATTATTTCGGGAATTCAAGCAAATGTCACAACTAGATAAAATTGTCTTTCATATTTTGACAGTTGAGTAGGAACTTATTTGAGTTGGCGAAAAATGATTCTCTGAAACGGCACGTGTGTGTAAATAGTTCAGTAGAAAATATATAATCTTTATTTCAAAATACATTTGCACACTACGTACCAAAAATATATAATATGATAACGTAGTTTTTGCTATTCAATTGATTGAATTTTAGAAAAGAAAAAGATTTAAAAGTATATAACTTTGTCAGTCTATAAAAGACTACGTTTACATGGCACTGTTCATCGGGTTTTATAACATCGGTAGTTCTTAGGCCAGTCAATCACAACTATTCCATTCTTCTGAAGAATGATTACGATTGGTTTTCCTGACAACTACCAATGTTATAAAACCCGATTAACGGTGTCATGTAAACGTAGTGCAAATTGAATCATATATATTTAATTGCCTGCTCATTAAATATAAAGTGCAAACACATAAAAATTGTATATTTTTCTATACTTAAATGCAATAGGAAGAAATAATTAAACAAGTATTTTTACATAAAAATATTATGCATAATTTTTACAAAACATATTTAAGATTCGCGCAATTGAGATATATAATAAAATTAATAACGATTCTATGAATCTTAGGTATATGTTAATAATACGACATGATCTTTTTAATCATGAAACTTACAAACTAACGGAAAAAGATTCGTATCCTAAATGCTAATAATTTTTCTAATGTAACAATAATAATACTGAAAATATATAGATGTAAATATATATAATAAATAATAAGATAATTAATGATATACAAGAGCTTTTGTCGCGCATATCAATTTTCAATAATGGATAGATATTGTAACAAATACGTTTTACGTTCATTCAAAAACAAATTATGTGTACACATAATAAAAATTGTATGAATTAAAATTATGTGTATACACATAATAAAAATGCGGAATTATTTTTATGTCAGACATAATTTTAATGCATCCAATTTTTATTATGTCAAGACATAATTTTAATTCATCCAATTTTTATTATGTCTAGACATAATTTTAATTTGTCCAATTTTTATTATGTCTAGACATAATTTTAATTCAACGAATTTTTAATATGTCATGACATAATTTTAGTTCTACCGCTAGGGAATTTTTAAGTCGATTCTTATGAATTAAGTTTGAATTCGATGTCTAGGAGTCCCAGGTTGCCGATGACGATGTCTAGATAGTGAGCTCCGTAGTTTTCGGTGTCCAGGTGTAATAATACGTTGAATGCGATGTCTAGGTGTCCCAGGTTGCCGATGACGATGTCTAGATAGTGAGCTCCGTAGTTTTCGGTGTCTACATGTATTAATACCTTGAATTCGATGTCCACGTGTCCCAGGTTGCCGATGACGGAATCCACATAGTGCGCTCCGTAGTTTTCGGTGTCTACGTGTATTAATATCTTGAAATTGATGTCTAGGTGTCCCAGGTTGCTGATGACGAGGTCCAGATAACGCGCTCCGTAGTTTTTGGTGTTCAGGTGTAATAATACGTTGAATTCGATGTCTAGGTGTCCCACGTTGCCAATGACGAGATTCACATAGTGCGCTCCGTAGTTTTCGGTGTCTACGTGTATTAATACCTCAAATTCAATATCTACGTGTCCTACATTCGGATTTAAAGTTATTAATACCTAGTCACCAAAAACTACGGAGCGCACTATGTGGATTCCGTCATCGGCAACCTGGGACACGTGGACATCGAATTCAAGGTATTAATACACGTAGACACCGAAAACTACGGAGCTCACTATCTAGACATCGTCATCGGCAACCTGGGACACCTAAACATCGCATTCAACGTACAATTACCCCTGGACACCGAAAACTATGAAGCGCACTATCTGGATCCCGTCATCGGCAACCTGGGACACGTGGACATCGAATTGAAGGTATTAATACACGTAGACACCGAAAACTACGGAGCGCACTATGTAGACTTCGTCATTGGCAACCTGGAACACGTAGACATCGAATTCAACGTATTATTACACCTGGACACCGAAAACTACAAAGCGCACTATGTGGATCTCGTCATCGGCAACCTGGGACACCTAGAAATCGAATTCAAGGTATTAATACACGTAGACACCGAAAACTACGGAGCTCACTATCTAGACATCGTCATCGGCAACCTGGGACACCTAGACATCGCATTCAACGTATTATTACACCTGGACACCGAAAACTACGGAGCTCACTATCTAGACATCGTCATCGGCAACCTGGGACACCTAGACATCGCATTTAACGTACGATTACACCTGGACACCGAAAACTATGAAACGCACTATCTGTACCTCGTCATCGGCAACCTGGGATACCTAAACATCGAATTCAAGCTTGATTCATAAGAATCAATATATATTATATATATACTTAATTTAGCTAAATAGAAATCTTCCTTCTGACCGATAAGTCTATCGACCTTTAATAATTTACCTACTAGATCGTTCGAAATACGCGCGCGATATCGAAACTGGCGATACCTGCGCCGCCAGTGTCGAAAAAGTGAAAGGGACATTTTCTCTGATCACGTGATATATATATATATGACATGAGAGACGGTCGACGTAGAAGTAGAAGTATCTTAAAAATAAATTTTCACATTTGGACTTTGCGTCGCAATATCTCCGCTCGTAGGGCACGTAGCGGAATATTATAAGAGAAACCCCCCCCCTAATTGGACCCCAAGCTATCGATCAAGCCTACTTAGAACTTGATCCGTTCACTCGTTATCGAGATATCAACATTTCGGGGACTCGCAACCCGTCGCGTCGCGTAAAAGAGTTACGGTGCGGTCTCGCTTCGCGTGTACTTGGCGCGAGACACTACCGTGTCTCTTGATTTCGTATTTAGAGCATGAATAAAAGCGAGATGTTATTCAATTGAGCGATAAGTTATTGTGGGAATCGGCGCACCTAAACTTGATATCCTACCCCACAAATTGGTGACCCCGACGTGATCTCGCTCTATCTCGCTCTATTAAAATACATAAATTAATTAACAATGACGGATACGCAAGGAAGATCCACGGGAGATGCATCTACGGAAGAGCGCCCGCAGATCCACAGAGTGGCCTTAAAAGTACCTCCTTTCTGGACAGACGAGCCTGAATTATGGTTCGCGCAACTCGAAGGACAATTTACGCTGGGAAGCAGAACGCAAGACAGTACCAAATACGCTTACGTCTTGTCGCACATAGAGACTAAGCAGGCCAAAGAAATCAAGGACCTGATAACGAAGCCTTCTGAAGAGAATAAATATGAGAGTATCAAGAGGGCTTTAATACAACGCCTATCGATCTCTCAAGAACAACAAATCCGTCAGCTTTTAGAACACGAAAAAATGGGCGATCGAAGACCTTCACAGTTTCTTCGGCACCTTCAGGCATTGGCCAGCACAGCCATTCCGGAGCAGCTCCTGCGTACCTTATGGATGGGCAGATTACAGGCCGACAGAATTCACGAAGTCACCTGCAGAGCTGTAACAGTCGCCAGTATGCAATCAGTAACGAGCTCCTCATTAGAAAATCAGATTACAGAGTTAGCTAAAAAGTTCGAAAAATTAGAGAACCGGTTGTCTCGTCCCAGGAACAGAGACAACAAGCGCGATCGTTCCAAGAGTCGTTCCAAAAAGGGCCAGCAAGAAGAAAAGAAGTCAGACATTTGCTACTACCATCGACGGTTCAAGGAGAAGGCTCAGAAATGCACACAGCCGTGCAACTTCAAGAAAGCATTGGAAAACTAACCGGGCTGTCGTTATCAGCGGCAAACGGCCTTTGCCCGAAGCTATGCCGCTTATTTGTCACTGACCGCAGCTCAAAAATTCGGTACCTTATCGATACCGGCTCCGATGTCAGCATATACCCCCGCTCGTTGGTACGAACACGACGTTGGGCTGACTCAAAAGAGCTATTTGCGGTTAATGGATCCAACATCAAGACATACGGAGATCTCACGATGCAGCCTGATCTCGGTCTCCGTCGTGCATTCCTTTGGCGATTCGGTGTCGCAGACGTAACTACGCCAATAATTGGATCCGACTTCCTGGCGCATTTTCATCTACTTCCGGACGTGAAAGAAGGACATCTGGTAGATGCAAAAACAGGACTCAGGGCAAACGGAACGGCAAATAAAAACATTTTACCGTCGGTAAAAGCCGTCATGGGAGACACACCCTTCCATTAATTATTGGCTCAATTTCCCGGGATTACAAGAACCACGAGAACACACCGACAAAAGCAGCCGCATTCAACGATGCACTATATCAAAACTACATCAGGTCCTCCAGAAACTTGCCAACCACGAAGGTTGGCGCCTGACAAGTTGAAAGCAGCCAAAACGGAGTTTAATCTACTTCTTGAAGAAGGAATTATTTGACCGTCTAAAAGCCCTTAGGCCTCGCCGTTACACATGGCTTCTAAAAAAGGAAACTCCTGCAGATCCTGCGGGGATTATAGGAAGGTAAACTCTCGAACTGAGCCTGACCTATATCCAATTCCACATATAGAAGATTTCAGCCATTCCTTAAGAGGAAATAAATTTTTCTCTACTTTGGATCTGGTCAGAGCCTACAACCAGATTCCGGTACACCCAGACGACATCCCCAAAATGGCAATTATCACGCCGTTCGGGTTATTCGAGTACTTATATATGCCTTTCGGACTACGGAACGCCGCGCAGACCTTCCAGAGATTTATAAACGAAATCTTGCATGGCTTGGACTACTGCTACGCATACATTGACGATATCATAGTCGCCTCCGCAACGGAAGAAGAGCATCTAAAACATTTAGAAGAAGTATTTCGTCGTCTCGAGACATATGGCGTCCAACTAAATCCGGCCAAATGTGTTTTGGGAGCTTCGCAGGTGAAGTTCCTCGGATACCTCGTTTTAACTAAAGGCACTGCCAGATAAAGTCCAGGCTATATGCGACTTCAAAAAACCCGAAAATATCAAGCAACTTAGACAATTCCTGGGAACTTTGAACTTCTACCGAAGATTCATACCTGGAGCAGCAAAAGACCAAACCACACGTTACACGATGTCCTACGAGGTCCGAAAGCGAAAGGAAAGACGCCAATCGAGTGGAATCCACAACTCGAGCAAGCTTTTCAGAGATGCAAAGATAGCCTCTCGAAAGCTACGCTCTTGGCGCATCCTAGAGCCGAAGCCAAGCTCACATTAACTACGGATGCTTCGGATACAGCACTCGAGGCAGTGGTTCAGCAGGAAACTAACAACGGATGACCATTAGCATTCATGAGCAAGAAGCTTAATTCAGCGCAGAAGAAGTACAGCCCGTACGACAGGGAGCTTCTAGCCATCTACACAGCAGTAAAATATTTCCGGCATCTATTAGAAGGACGGAAATTTACAATCTTCACGGACCACAAGCCCTTAATATACGCTTTCCAACAAGCGACCTGTTACGCAGCTCTCCTCGTCAAGCAAGACATCTGGACTTCATTGGGCAGTTCTCAACGGACATTCAACACGTGGCTGGAAAGGACAACGTCTTTGCAGACACGCTGTCTCGCATCAAAGCAATTGAAAAAGCTCCGGACTTTGAAGGATTGGCAAAATCGCAGCAAGAAGATCTAGAATTAAAACAATTGTTAGATGGCAGCATTCAATCGTCACTTAAATTGACGAAAGTACAAATACCTGGCTCAACGACAGAATTACATTGTGACACTTCGACACCAGTCGCACGCCCTTACGTGACAGAGCCATTTAGACAGCAAGCTTTTCAGAGCCTGCATGGCTTATCACACCCAGGGATAAAGGCTACAGTAAGATTAGTCACACAAAAATACGTATGGCCTAATATACGAGACGACTGTCGAAAATTGGCTCAAGCGTGCCTCCAATGTCAGAAAGCCAAGGTATACAAACATAAGTAAGTCTCGCCTACAGGAAATTTCCTAGAACCTTCCAAACGTTTTCAACATATTCACATGGACATAATAGGACCTATGCCGACATCACAGGGATACAAATACTGCCTAACTATCATCGACCGTTTCACAAGGTGGCCACAAGCGATACTCGTTCCCGACATCACCGCAGAAACCGTAGCAAGACAGTTTTTTATCAACTGGATAGCTAGATATGGCACGCCAGCACGAGTTACAACGGACCAAGGACGGCAATTTGAATCCGAGCTGTTCAAAAAACTCACAAAACTAACGGGTTCAGCACACCTTCGCACCACGGCATATCATCCACAAGCAAACGGCATGATCGAAAGATTCCACCGGCAGTTGAAAACAGCCATTAAAAGTCACCAAACGGAAAAATGGACAGAAATTCTACTAGTGATCCTGATGGGAATTAAAGCAGCATGGAAGGAAGACCTGCAGGCAACACCAGCTGAAATGGTTTTTGGAGAATCAATCCGATTACCCGGACAATTTCTCAAAGAGACATGCGCAAAATTTGACGACACAGAAGGTTTCGCAGCTCAACTAAATAAAATCATGAGGAACCTGCAACCTAAACTAAGAAGACACGGATAAAAAGCTATTTTTACATATAAAGATTTAGCTACAACGCAACAAGTGTTTCTTCGTCATGACGCACCAACGGGAGCTTTACAGCCACCATACGATGGACCATTCAAAGTGCTAAACAGAGGAGAGAAAACATTCAAGATCTGCGTAAATGGACGACCTGTCAATGTGTCAATCGATAGGTTGAAACCCGCTTACATCCTGGAGCAAAAAAAACCTGAGCTAACTCAGCCGTCAACTGAAACCTCACAAACTTCCGAAGAGCCGCAACAACAGCAACGGACGAGAAGCGGACGAACATCACGTCCACCAGTCCGTTTTCAGGAACTCTAATTCAACCAAGGGGGTTATGTAGCGGTCGGCCGTCCGCCACAAACGCACGACAATGCCGCGGCGCGCCGGCGGCGAGTCAGGAGGCGTGCGGCTCGCGACGCGGGCGGCAATATCGATCGGCGGGCTAGTTCGGCGCGCGCCCGCCATACGGCGTTTCGCCGGCTGATCTTCTCGTAAGTAAGATTCGACACGACCCTTATATAAAGGGGCCGCTCAGCGAGGTTTCTCCAGACTCCAGCGATCCTCGGGAACGCCAGTCGAGGAGTGCTCAATACCAGGGCCCTCGACTTTAACCTTTTTGTCGAAGTGTGCTCTTCAGGGCCTTCGTTTACGGAGCGTGCTCATCCGGGCCTTCGTTTATACCTGTAGTCCAGTCAAATTAGACAAAAAAAAAGGCTTTTGCTCGGAAGTGAAGAGAGATTTATGAAACCTTTTTAGGGTTGTTGGGGGGATGTAGGAGAACTTATTTCTGAGTTGTCGGGTTAATTGGACCAATGGGTTTTTAAGGGGGGAGGGGGAATGAAAAATTTTGTTTTTTCGCAATAACTCGGCGAATTTTGACCGTACATGATTGACTAACCCCTCATTTTGTAGCTCTTTTAAAGCCCTACAATTCATTTCGTGAAGACCCTAACTTAAAATCAAGATTTGTCGAGTTCTAGCCGGTGAAAGTAGGAAAAAATGTATTTTGTCGCAGTTTTTTGTGTTTATCTCGTTTCCATTAATAGATAAAAATATGCCGCCACTGACAAAGTTGTAGGGCTTGAAGAGACCTACAAAATAAGGGGTCAGTCGTTCAGATTCGTTAAAAATTGAGCCCAGGAAAGCCTCTGGAAGTCGCGCTTTTAACGCGTGGCCGATCGTCACCGGCGTGGCCGATTCGCCGAGTTATTGCAAAAAAACGAAATTTTTCATTTCCCCTCCCCCCCCTTAAAAACCCATTGGTCCGATTAACCCGACAACTCAGAAATAAGTTCTCCTACATCCCCCCAACAACCCTAAAAAGGTTTCATAAATCTCTCTTCACTTCCGAGCTCAAATGTCTAATTTGACTGGACTACTGCTTTGCAGGGCGTAACTCTCCGTGGTAAGAGTCTACCGACACCCTGCCGCGGAAAGGTTATCGGGATCATATTGACCCTGCCCGTCGGGCAACACCGTATCCAGTGGAGACCAAGGCGCTGCCTTCTCCAACCCCAATTCCTGTTCCGGTTTCCGAGGCCAAGACGAAGGATCCTTTCCTGATCTCCAAGCCTGTATCCCTACACCGTGGAAGCGTATTCCGAAGTCCAAGACGAAGTGGAAGTTTACATCGATCGTCCTGGGGTCATTCGGACCCAGCCGTCTGGCGACATTGAAATCGGCGTAATCAAGGCTCCAACTACAATCCTGCTACAATCGTCTGCTCCAACTACAATCCTGCTACAATCGTCTGCTCCAACTACAATCCTGCTACAATCGTCTGCTCCAACTACAATCCTGACTCCGACTCCCGTTCCTGAGGGTAAACCATCATCAACTTTGATTCCTGTTCCTGAGGATTTACCGATATCGACTCCTGAGGGTAATTTACCGACGACTCCGACTCCTGTCTTCGAAGGTAAAACCAAGAGTCCTGTTTCGATCTCCAAGGTAGAGACTCTACCGTGGAAGTTAACTCCAGTCACCCTTCCGACTCCTGAGACTACGACGAGGTGGATAATCAATCCAGTTACTGAACGTGCTCCTGAGATCCCGGTCTCTAAAGTAGAGACCTCCCTACCGTGGAAACTGATCCTCATCGACATACCAAAGCTTATACCGTTCCGTCATACTTTATTAGACGGGAATCCCGTGAAGGAGAACGTTTTCAAGACACCGCCTCGTTCTCGATCTCCCAGGAACCGATATAGTCCTATCCTTCCTACCACTCCTAAAGGCAAGCCGAGGACTCCCGGACGGAATCTCATTATCCCGAAAAGGGACCTTTCGCAGAAAAAGAGTTTCATGAAGAAATTATTCTAATGAGAGTATTACATTACACAGTCATAACGTACACTAACATACACGACCAACTACACGTATACATTAAAGAAATATTTATTTCGTATTTAGAGCATGAATAAAAGCGAGATGTTATTTAATTGAGCGATAAGTTATTGTGGGAATCGGCGCACCTAAACCTGATATCCTACCCCACAAATTGGTGACCCCGACGTGATCTTGCTCTATCTCGCTCTATTAAAATACATAAATTTAAAATTAATTAACAATGACGGATACGCAAGGAGGATCCACGGGAGATGCACCTACGGAAGAGCGCCCGCAGATCCACAGAGTGGCCTTAAAAGTACCTCCTTTCTGGACAGACGAGCCTGAATTATGGTTCGCGCAACTCGAAGGACAATTTACGCTGGGAAGCATAACGCAAAGTACCAAATACGCTTACGTCTTGTCGCACATAGAGACTAAGTAGGCCAAAGAAATCAAGGACCTGATGAAATCATGTTCAATCCGAATGGCATAAACAAGCTGTTTTGGATGGAACCAATTTGATGGCCATACAAGGAAACAAGAAACTGAGTATTATTAGTGTAATTTCCCAGTCCAGAGTAGATTTGATTAGAAAAAATCGCGAAAAATTAGGTTCGATTGTACGAACAATAGTTTTCTGCGGAACTCATCATGACTTGGCTCTTCGTGAAAAAATGTCTAATGAAGGTAATTTCAAAGATCTTTTAAAGTTTCGAGTACAAGCTGGTGATTCGGTTTTAAGACAGCATTTGGAAGAAGAGGTGCACAAAATGCGCAATATACATCTGTTAGAACCGAGCATGAGATAATTGCATATTGTGAAAGCATAATAGCAAATGATATTGTTTCAAAAACTAATGCCTTCAAATGCTTCTCAATTCTAGCAGATGAAACCAGTGACATTGCTGGGGTAGAACAGTTTTTTTTAGGCGTTAGATTTGCCGATTTTGAAAATTTCAAATTAATTATACATGAAGAATTTCTTGGTTTTGTTGAGCTTAAAAAATTTGATGCTTAGTCTATTTCTGATGCTATTTTAGCGAAGTGCCAAAGCTTAAATTTAAACATGGCATATTGTGTAGGCCAGGGATATGATGAATGCTCTGCAATGGCGGAAAAAGAGAATGGCGTGAAGAGTATAATACAACGAAAGTATATCCGAATATTCATTATGTCCATTGCTCGTCACACAGATTGAACTTGGTTGTCCATGATTTACATAAATTAGGCGAAGTTAGGAATACTATAGGTACAATAAAAGAAATAATAAAATTTTTTAGGGATAGTATAATATTCGAAGACAACTGGTTCCTTCAATTTCTATGCTTTGCGAAACACGCTGGTCCGAGAAGCATAAATCTATTGGCTTATTTAAAAAACATTTCGTAACAATATTAGAAAAATTGCTTGAAATTTCTGAAGGGTCCACTAGTGGAAAGCAAAAAGCTAATTGTTTATATTGTGTTGCAACTAGTCCAATATTTCTATTATGTCTATTTATAATATCAAAATATTCCGAAATATTAGGACCCATTACCGTATTACTACAAAATAAACAAATAAATTTGCTTGAATGTCAAAATCATATAAGACGTTTAATCTCTACATTTCATAAAGAACGGAATGAATTTAACAGTATTTTTATAGAATGCGAAAAGTTCAGCCGCTTGATTGGTGTTGAGATCAAAATATCACGGATTGTCTCAAGACAAACTAAAAGAGCAAACTATTCCACAGACGATCCCAAAGAATACTATAAACTAAGTCTGTTTTTACCGTATATAGATTCGCTTATAAGTTCGTTAACTATTAGATTTTCTGAAGAAAATTCAAGTATTTTTAATCTTTTCCGATTGTATCCTTCCACTTTCAAAACCATACCCCGTGAGCAGAGCAAGCAATTGTTATTAGAGATTTTGAAAGTGGTGACCTACTTAATGAAGGTCTTGTATGGCACAAAATAATAAATGATTCTGAAATATCTACTCTGGACCATATGCTTATTGCTGCCAAATTTGTGCCTGCAATTCAAGCTGTGCTTTTAAAATCGCTATCGTTGCCTGTTACGACAGCAACAATAGAGAGATCGTTTAGTATCTTACGGCGTGTTAAGACATGGTTGCGCTCAACAATGTCTGAATCAAGACTCAGTAGTCTTTGTATGTTAAGCGTACATAAGCAAAGGATTGTAAATAACGAAGAAAGCATTTATCACCCAAGTGATAGACAAATTTGGTCAAGATGATAGAAGATTAGTTTTTTGTTTGATCAAAATTAAAAAAATTAAAATGGTTGAAGTCATATGTAAAAAAAGTTAAAAACTGAAATAAATTATAAGTATTTTAAATCTAGAACATTTTGAATCATGCCCCCCTCTGGAAAAAATTCTGTGGACGCTTTTGTATTTTATTAAAAAGCGTTTTTATTTTAGTGTAAATTGCAAGAATTTCATGATATATTTTCATGATTTTCTCGCTTTTGACGTCATCAATCCAAGATGGCTGCAGTGAATGAACAGGAGCCTTAAACACATTACAAAGGATTAGAATATATATATTACATTGCAATATTGTTACAAAATTGCTGCAATATTGTACTGCAATATTTTTACAAGCGGACATTTACCGTTGCTGCAATACTGCAACAACATTTTGCAACATTTCTGCAATCTTTCAAAAAAATATTTCTGCAATATATATATAACACGTGTGTGTATATATACAAGGATAAGCCAACGAAAATCTTAACCACACAATGTTACATATTTTTCTTACACACCGCAGTTCATAGAATAATCTTTTATTTGCATTAATATTTTTATACTATTCTTAATGTACTTTTATGTACTTTTATATATTTTTATAATATATAAATTACACAGATTTTGTATAAAAAGTAGTATAATAATGTTTATGTGGAGACTTAAGTAAATCTTCTTAGAATTATTCTTTTAAAAAATGGCGTATAAGTCCTTGACATCCAGTAACCAAAAAATCATTATTACAATGTTATTGCAACGATAGTCTAGAACTTCCCTAACAGCACGATATATTGCAGCAATCTTGCAGCAATCTTGCACGGCAAGCTTGCAATATTGCATGCAATATTGCTGCAATGCTGCAGCAATCTATCTATGTCCTACCCTGGGCAATATTGCTGCAATGTGCAGCAATGTTGTGGCAATATTGTAGCGCAATTTTGCTGCAATGTGCAGCAATGTTGTGGCACATTTCCAATATTCACCGGGATAAAAAAATTATATTTTTCGAAATTTTATTACTATTTTATAACTAAATTTGTTTCTTAAGATGCAGTCTATGATTATAAATATTTTCTCGTATTTGAAAAAAACACTTACCTTGGTGGGATCGAACTCGGGACCTCTGGATCGTGAGCCAACTGCCTTACGTGGTTGACTACTTCTTAATTTGATGTAAGTGTTATATAAAGTCTACATATGTCACACCAGCGCAAATATATAATTTTTTTAAAATCATCTTAAGAAACAAATTCAGTTTAAAAAGAGTATACAGCTGCACAAATTTTTAATATTGACATTATATCTATTATATGTATATCTATTATATGTACATAGAAGCACAGTACGTAAATGTATTCTACTAAATTGGTACATATAATATATAATACACGTACGTATGTATCTATATATATATAAAAGTCTTTTAATATGTTGCAGTGCCACCTTGCAGCAATGTTGCAGCAATTTTACGCTGCAAGTGCAATGTGGCAATATTGCTGCAATGTTGCTGCAATTTTACGCTGCAAGTGCAATGTGGCAAGATTGCTGCAAGATTGCTGTAATTTTACGCTGCAAGTGTAATGTGGCAATATTGCTGCAAGATTGCTGCAATATATCGTGCTGTTAGGGTATCAGTAAACAATTTGTCATCAAATTGTAACCAAATTGACACCAAATACGCGCAAAACTTGTCGACAAATTCTGTGCGATCTGTGTCTGCAGTACGCTTGTGTTTTGCTAGCAAAAGCTTGTGTACATGACTTGACACCAAATTGACGCCAAATATCGAGCAAAACAGGGCAGCAAAAGTTCAACGGCAAGTTTGCGCTATATTGTGAACAAGGCTTGCCAACAAAAGCTCGACAGCAAATTTGTGCCAAATTGCTGAGCAAACCTTGAAGCAAGAACTTCACGCCAAATTGACACCAAATACCTGAGCAGATCTTGATGACACAGCTTGACGCCAAATTGCAGCAAGCCTTGTTACGTAGCCATTAATAAATACTAAAGTATATATTTTTTAGGGAAAATTAAAAGCATTAAATTATAAAAAGCATATAATTTTTTATTGATTTACAATAAATTATTTTATACATATGTTAAAAGAAATCTTTATATTTATAAAACATTATAAGACATTTATAAAATCTAACGGTGGCAACATAATTAATTATATATTAATTACAGTAAATGTTATACAATGTAAATTTATAAATTTATAAAATATAGAAATCTTTATTAATCGACGCAAATGGCGAGTAACAATAACGCTTAGTCACGACGTTTTGACCCGGGGGTTTGGGTCCTTCTCAAGTGTCTATAAATTGGCATGGAACTATCGCTCTCACGTGAACATCTTAGAACAGTTGCTCGCTTGCTTCCGACCGTTCGTCATCTCCCGGTTGTGCAACTCCTTTAACTGTTCCTTATGCATTGTGCATCTTAATATTAAGAAATCACATCAAGGTGCTCTATGATACCGTACATCTTTTGACATATGACTTTTTCGGTCAAAATTCTCGTATCTCTAAAATGTTCACGTGAGAGTGATAGTTCCATGCCAATTTATAGACACTTGAGAAGGACCCAAATCTGAATGAGCCTCGTTATTGTTGCCGGTGTGTCTGTAAATGTTAAATATATCTCTATAATTATCGTTATTCTCAAAATCAAAGTGTTCAGAGTAGAGGAGACCGGAGCTAACTCGACACTATTTCTTTAAAGGCAATTTTTAATATTTAATTAAAGTTTTTAGGCAAATTCAATGGTATATATTTAAAGAGTGTTCTTTCAGGTACAAAATTGATTCAGAAAGTTTTGCTGTACGTCGCTTTGTTTTGCCGCCAGGAAAGGAAAAGTGACGCGAAGACAAATTTTCGAATTGAAAAATGCCGGGGCAAACTCAACACTTTGTCTGATCGACACAATTTGATCTGGAACTCATTTTTTACTGTCTGAAAATGAAAATACATTGTTTATTGTGTATTTAAAAAGTACAAAAATTCGGAATAAAGCAGCTAGAACAATCATTTAACCCTTATATCAATACCCGGAATGTGCGACGTTGTTTAATACCCGGGTACCCGGGTACCCACCTGTGTATATATGGGTAAAATTTTTAATGTTTGCATGAAAATTTCTTTATAACCGCTCTGATCGTCGTTATTTGAACTTTTTACTATCGAAATATGCAATGAACTTTTTGTTTCAATACTCGGAAGTAAAGAAATTATTGTCTTGAAGTTTACCTACTTGATTCTAATACCCAGGGTACCCGGGTACCCACTTTTAAGAATATGAGTTTTATTATAGTTATTGACTAAATTAATATATAAATAATTGTTTTGTATTAATTTACCATTTCTATAACCATATATTAATTATTTATAAATTAATTTAGTCAATAACTATAATAAAACTCATATTTTTTAAAGTGGGTACCCGGTACCCTAGGTATTAGAATCAAGTAGGTAAACTTCAAGACAATAATTTTTTTACTTACGGGTATTGAAACAAAAAGTTTATTGCATATTTCGATAGTAAAAAGTTCAAATAGCGACGATCCGGGCGGTTATAAAAAAATTTTCATGCAAACATTAAAAATTTTATCCATATATGAACAGATGGGTACCCGGGTACCCGGGTATTAACATAAGGGTTAAAATAATGAGAACAAAAATTGTTGAACTTTCAATTATCTTCATCTAAACTCATGTCTGAAAAACAATTAATGCAGGTAAACTCGCGATCGGACGTGCGCATACATTTATCATGAGCCATACGGCAGCATGACAAGCATCGTTTGTTACTGAGAGCCGACGAAACGGCGTGGTGTTGACTTTGCCCCGGACGTCGTTTTTCACTTTTGTCATTTCAAAAACATGAAAATTTTGAAAATATCCAAAAACGATTATCGAATTCATATAGAGCATCAAATTTCCTATGAAAATCACTTACATATAGGTTTGCAATAGTAAAGCTTGATGAAAGAGTGGAAATTTTCGAAAGATCAGAAAAATTACTTTTCACCATCAAAAACGCTTATGTCGCGCTAAGAATTACACCATAACTTAGAATGTCATCAAATCCCGTTGATAATACTAGCACATAAAGACGCATTCAGTAGGAAAGACAAGTTTCTACGATAGATTTAAATTAGCAAAAAGTCTCGTGTCAAGTTTGCCCCAATGTCGAGTTAGCCTCGGTCTCCCCTACTCAAAATGATCAGAATTATTAAAAAATTCAAAATGGTGAGAAAGTTCAGAATGATGAAAAAGTTAAGAATAATGAGAAAGTTCAGATTCTTTTTAATTATGAAAAAAATCTGGTATTACGGAACTTTGGCTTTTAACGGAAACATGTGCTTGCTGAATATGCGAATTGATCGAATTCAATTAAAGAATCTGTGAATTGAGTTTTTCTACAACTTCAACATTCACTTTCTGCCTTTTAACTTTCTAAGAAAGCTTATGAAACGGTGTTTTTTGGCATGTTATAAAATAAACTGCAAATAAATTTAAATGTTATGTTTACATAAAATACATATATTTAAAAATATATACTATTATTACTCTTTGAAAACATTTATTTTTTCAGATTTTCTACTGCACAATCAGTATAACAAATGTGTTAATGGAAAAAAATATTAACTAAATTAAAAAAACTAACAGTATAAAATAAACTATAGGAAGAAAGGCTGGCTGATTTTCGAGTTATAAAAAGATCATCAACTTTTAGTCTTCTTCAGAAACCTGATACATAAGAGATAATATTATACATAAAAAATAAAAAAAATTGCTAAAGATAAAAAGGATAAAGAATAAAGCCGCATACTTTGGACTGACTTTGCCAGAAACGTAGCTAACAATAAGATCTACACTATGACATAGTATAGACCTTAGCTACAATTAATGTATATACGAGTTGTCAAAAATAGAATAAAATAAGTCAAGTAATAAAATTATTACTATTATCTATACTGTTGTTATTATTATCAAACAATATTATTTATTATTTGACAGTGTAAAATTGTAATGCATATATTAAAATTACATTAGGGCTAGAATATAAACCAGAGCCACAAGAATGAGAGCAATTTTTAAGATCTCAAGACAAGAATTAACCAGATCTTACAGGACGGAATTAAGGAGTCCAGATTACTGATTGAAATCAAAGTAAGAAAAGAAAAGAAAAGAGAGGGGGGCCTCTGCATTTGTCTACGAGATCAATTCTAGGGCTAGAATTTAAACCAGAGTCACAAGAATGAGATCAACTCCAAGATCTCAAGACGAGAATTAACCTTACAGCGCTCCTTGTACTATTACGATCAATGTCAATTTTCCAATATGGCGTCCCAAATAAAAATATCGGAAGGGCCCTGCTCGCTGGGACTCCTCGCCTCAATCCTCCCTCTCGGACGCAGCTGCCGCAGCTTTCCTTTTCGTGGCGGTGAGCTCTCCTTGGGAAGTCGAATCTCGCTCGGTTGGTCTCTAGAATACGTGCCGCTTAGCTCAATCAGTTACGAAAGAAAAAAAACGTACTCTTCTCGTCCGAAGAAACGCAGCAAGAGCGGCCATGACACTGAACGAGAGCGAGGAAGGAGGCTTTGAAAGTGGCGACTAACGCGCCATCTGAATGAAACGATCGGACGTTTGTAAAACGCGAAGGAATTCGAGCGTCAATTTGTTCTTAAGTTTTGTTACCAAAATTTGCTCAATATTTGGCATCAATTTGGCGTTAGGTTTTGTCAACTAATTTTAGCAGCAATTTGATGCCAATTTGTCATCAGGTACTACTAAGCTTTGCTCGATATTTGGTATCAATTTGGCGTCAATTGTGTACACATGTTTTGCTACGTATTTGCTAGCAGTTTGTCGACAACATTTGAATCATTTGATAAAACAAATTTTGATGCAAATTTGTACCATTTCTGAAACAAAAATTTGTAGCAAGTATTTGGCATTATTTGTTCGAACAGACTTGGCTATCTGGGATGTCTTTTAATATGTTGCAGTGCCACCTTGCAGCAATGTTGCTGCAATTTTACGCTGCAAGTGCAGTGTGGCAATATTGCTGCAATGTTGCTGCAATTTTACGCTGCAAGTGCAATGTGGCAATATTGCTGCAATGTTGCTGCAATTTTACGCTGCAAGTGAAATGTGGCAAGATTGCTGCAATATATCGTGCTGTTAGGGATAGTACACTACTGCCTCTAACAGCACGATATATTGCAGCAATCTTGCAGCAATATTGCCACATTGCACTTGCAGCGTAAAATTGCAGCAATCTTGCAGCAATCTTGCCACATTTCACTTGCAGCGTAAAGTTGCAGCAACATTGCAGCAATATTGCCACATTGCACTTGCAGCGTAAAATTGCAGCAACATTGCTGCAAGGTGGCACTGCAACATATTAAAAGACATCCCAGCCAGATAGCAAAATGTTAGCAGAATGCGCGCAGATTGGCAGCAAATTTGATCAAAATCCCACATCAAAACCATAGCCATCTGTGTCCGCATTAAGCTCGTGTTCTGTCGACAGAGCCTGCTGACAGGCAATGTAAGCAGATTGCCAACAGAAACCGCGCAGAGCCTGCATACATAACCTGGCAGCAGATTGGCAGCAAAAACCGAGCAGAGCCTGCGCGCTCGACCTGAGAACAGATTGGCAACAAAAACCGAGCAGACTTTGTCCATAATCAGCTGTCATTAGCTCTTTAAATGATTCCTGACCTATACTGTTAATTAAGCGTTTTTTCATGAAAAAGGAATACAAATGTAAAATACAATAATTTTAAAAATGGAAAATATATTATATATTATAATACATGAAATACATATAAAACATTACAACTCAAGAGCTAATATTACAAAGTTTCAATGTGTGTGTGTGTGTGTGTGTGTGTGTGTGTGTGTGTCGAACGCTATTATAATTAAAATTGTACAGATAAGCAATTTAAAGACCAGAAATAAATTATCATAAATGAAATTGTTATTTTGTCAGAAATGAAATAATGAAAAAATGAGAAAAAATTATATTATTACTCAAGTATATATAAGTCAGTAAAGGATACCACAAAAAAAATTGTATTAACACTCAATTAATAAAAGATAATTTAAAAAAACAATAAAATTATCCTTTATAAATTATTCCTCACTAATTGAGTTCTACAACTGTTTTTTATGAAATCCTTTATCACAACCTATACTTACTTGACAAACATTTTAATTTTTCTTATCTTTTCACATTATTTTTTTGTTTACTTCTAACAAGATAACAATTACCACCGTAATATGTAATATATTACAATGACATCTGTTACATATGTTATCTCGATATCTTCATCCCGACGTCGTCTTCGTATGGAGAGATGAGAATTGCTGCTCCTCTTCTCCGATGTCCCTTTGGCTTTGGCACAGGTTTACCTAAACACACAAAATTACAATATAAAACTAGAAATCGGAAGGACGTGCATATTATAGTTGGAATGGCACTAAAAAAACCGATTATTTATTGCAAACACGAGAAATTTCCATGTCTTATCGATTTAAAAAATGGGCGCTGAAAAGTGCCGTTTCGTCTGTTGACACAGACAGAGACCACACTGGTATCTCTCCTCCTTCTCCCCTCAACTCCTCCTCTCTTCCTCTCCTCCTCCTCTTTCTCTCCTCCTACTTTTCCTCTCCTCGCTCTTTGATTTTCCATATAATCGTGCTTCTGCGGAGAAAATATACACATGAAAACAATATATAAGTAAATTATACAAGGAACGAGCTTTCCAGCTAGCGACATCAATCGACACAGGTATCATTCTGTTCTTGTTCAATATTCAATGCGCAATAAAAGCAGTATGATACTTGTGTCGATTTGTGTTGCTTATAGCTATGAAATAAAAATTCCCAAAAAAGATAAAAACTATATATCGGGGTCATTCTACAATACGTCACAAACACCCCGTCACCAGTCGCGAAGGATATGGCAACTGCTAGTTCAAAAATGTTATTTCCGGTTGCGCTAACAATTACGGTTACCAAACGAGAGTTGGGCAACTTTCTCTTAGCAATCATTACTGTCAAGAGCAACCAAAAATAATACTTTTTAACTAATCGCTGCCATTCTTCGTGATTGGCAACGGGCCGTTTGCGATATGTTGTAGAATAGATCTAAGTGTCTCATGTCGTTAACGCGTAGCTAAACCTAGACATTCTAATCGATTTCGTTTTTAATTAAGAATAACTTTCAACTTTCTACATAAAATACATTAAATTTGTGTATATATATTTTCTCAGATAACATGCATGTTGCATAAGACATCGTAAAGATATCTTTAAGACAACTAAGATATCTTAAGATATCTTTAAGATATCTTTACGACGTCTTATGCAACATGATGTTATCTGGGATTATGTTGAAAGTTGAAATATTAGTATTTAAAAGCAAAAACAATACGAATGTCCAGTTTTAGGTACTCGGCCGGGCATTGATATTTTTACCTTAGAATAATATAATTCTTAGTCGTTTATCGTTTCTTCAGAGTCGTCTTTCTCTCTTGTCCTCTCGTCGCTCCAAAAGTTGCAGCTGACTCTTCTTACGACTGTCCGTGTGCGTGGATCACGCATCTTGCTGCGATGTCTTTCCTTTGTAATGCGCACAGCTTCCCACATTTAAACTTGGAATTCAGATCGCGTTGGCTTCTGAAAGTGCCGGTTCCTGCATACAGTTTCTGGAAGAAAGTGTGAAATACATCAGAAACATAATATTTAAAATCTGTGTTAGTAAAAATGGAAAAATTCGTACCGTATATTGCCCTCATCAGACGAGCATTATTGTACAAGGATCGCTGCCCTTCCTCTCGGCCCTACCAGGTAAACGACAGCATCAGTCAGTCCTTTCCTTCAAACATAGATTTACGGCTTCCTTTAAATAGAAGCCATCGATGTATTTGAAATAAATTACCTAAAAAAAAAGAATAATTAAAATGCGTAGTAAAAGCTACTTTTATATTTATATATACAAAGATTTATAAAAAACAGATAAGTTTGTCAAAAGGATGTATACTTGTAAACAATATATACATATATATAAATTACAGGAAATTAAAGGAGCTACTCGATCGCGTGAAGGCAGAGCTGAAGTAAGAATAAAATGTATATTAATATGAAACTCCTCTTTTTCTAACTTTGTGTAATCTTTTTGTTTTTATAAAAATAAAAAGACTATTAGAAAAAATATTGAAATGCGAACAGGATCGCCATTCCGCGCCGCAAAAACCTGCTGGATATTCGAAATGATCATAATTAAAACAGACGGACGCATTCAAAAATATCGACCACAACATTATTCGCCGATGCTGTAAGAACAATTTTGCCCTCATTAATTCTTAAATATGTATCATATTTTCGAATGCATCCGTCTGTTTTAATAGTCCTTTCATTTTTATTCATATCTATTAATATATATTTCATTCTTACTTCAGCTCTGCCTTCACGCGATCGAGTGGCTCCTCTAATTTTCTGTAATTTATATATATGTATACATTATTTACAAGTATACATCCTTTTGACAAACTTATCTGTTTTTTATAAATCTTTGTAGATACAAGTATAAAAGTAGCTTTTGTCTGTATTTCATTTCAGAACTTCCTGTGAATAATGGATACCATGTCCCTCGTTTTTACCACACGGTAATGGCAACGTGTTTTCTTGTTAATAGATCTGGATCTTGCGGCATTCTGTAACTTGAGAAAAGTATATTAATATATTTTATCAGCACCTGCAGAAAGTGTTAAACTTTGTACATTGTGTGTGTGTGTGTGTGTGTGTGTGTTTGTATGATAGACGATGTGTATACGTGTGTGTTTGCGTATGTCTGTATTTGTGAAGCGTACCCGATGCAAGGTGAAGTGTTGTGTGTTACGTGCGGTTGTGTGTGTGTGTGTGTGTGTGTGTTATGTGCGTGTTGTGTATATGGATGTATCATGTGTGTATATTAATATTAATAGGCGTAAGCGTAAGGTTCTCATCCAGCATCCTGTTGATGTCCTCGATGTCGACGTCGATCATCCCTGATACGATAGTAGCTGTTGCTGTGCTCCTCCTCTACTTTACTAGATTTTTATCCAAAAACGTCGTTTGGTACCTCGATGACTTGCTAATGATGCGTTTTGGCCAATCTATATCTATATTTGTAAGTATAAGAATATATGTTAATATATTTTGTACATTAGAAGTATAGTAATGTTGTTTGCGTTCTATAATATGTGTATATACCCAGTGAAAACAACCTAATCAAAATGATACGAGCCATCATTTGGCTTATCACATTTCACCTTTTATTCTGTCAATAAGTGCCTGATGTCTCAGGAAATTCCGGATCCCAAAAACCTTTAAAAAGATTATGTAAATTCGCTTACTTTTGTAATTTACATTGTTTTGAAGTACACAATCGACTCCCAGGTAGAACAGAGGAAGTGAAGATAAACGACGATGTTTTGACGTCATTTCGATTAGGCTGTTTTCACTGAGTGCACATTAATAATTTGTCAAAATATTCAATCTTATAATTATATGATAAAAGAATAATCTCACGTTTTATGTCGATTCCATGTGTATCATGGTTGCAACAATGTATTTAGACGACTCCACATCATCGTCTCCATCACTGTCCCTGTCATCCAGTAATGTATTTTCCCACAAAGGCATTCTATAACATTTCGCTTTGACTTCGTTTAATTTAACAAGAACGATCTCACTACTGATATTGCCACATTTATATATTCCAAAGGCTGAGGATACTATGTCGCCTATGTTATAAAAATTATCCACCTCTAAAAATCGTTTAACAGCCAAACGATATGACCTGTTGTCTGCGACAATATTTGAAACGATACAGATTGATCCATCGAACAAAATACAACAATTGTCTCGTACGTCAGTGCTTAGGTATAGTCCATTAAATTGTATTTTAAAATAATGAAGACCATTATTACGTGGCATTGATACACGAATGGATGACTCAATATTGAGATTAGGTTTAGACCCGTGAAGTTGTTGCTCTGTCATTCTATTAAAGAATTGTTGAAGAGGTAGATCTGGTTTTCTACAATACTTCCTAAAAATTGACATATTATTTTCGTACGGAAAGGCGGAAAAAGAATCTAAATTGCCAAGACGTCTAACGTCATTGACGAGATGCACAAGACAATGGACATTATAGCTATTGAAATTTGGACCATAAAGAGAGTTACAACGAAGAACAAATTTTTGCAACGCAAGTTCTGCAAACTTGAGATCCTTTCTCGATGGACACTTTGAGACCAAGACTCTTATAGCACAGTGTAAGAGTAAGAAGTGCTTGTACAATTGTTCATCCAATATACCATACAATACAACTGGCCCTGTATAGAGAAGAAATTGGCGAAACTCTGTTGCTTTATATTTCGAATATACATCTAGAGGTCTAGGTTGTCTTGCAAATTCTGTGGGACAATATTTTTTTAAAATATTTAAACGATTAGAAATTCTAGAAATAGATCTTCTCGAAAGCTTCGCCTCCCGTGAGTATTTTCCATGCACCCACGCAGTGAACAGTTTCTTCATAACACCTATATTCACAGAATGCATATATTCGAAAGGGACTTGCGAAACCATTCCCATTGGCAGTGCTGATAACGGGCTTCTGCCCTCTTTGTGATGATCTTCATCTATGCATAATGCATATTCTTCATCAGTGCGAAGAGGATGATCGACACCATTAAAGACACAGCGACCATCGCTTTGTGTGCCAGAAACTTTGCACTTTGAACAGGGATGAAAAGACATATGACCACGATGATTTAAAATAAAAGCTCGAGCTGGTGCATCAGCTATGAAACACCTTAACTTTATTGGTATTTTATTGCCACGAAAATGTATACCTCCATTGGACATAATTGCTTTTACATCGGCAACGAATTTTTCGAAGAAAATATTGGGATCATGTGGCTTTTGTGCGCCTTTATAAATTCCTACAACTATTGGTTTCATATTTTGTACATTTGACACTCTGCATTGAATCGGCCAGATATGAATACTAGCCGATTTATCTAACGTACATCCATCTGTATTAAAATCGAGTTCCAATTCTCTAACACCTGCACCTACAAATAAGGCATTTGAGAGATTTTCAACAATTGCAGTATCAAGGTTAAAGTGAATGTATTCTCCTGGTTCGACATTACATACAACAACACGATGTCGTGGTGTATTTAAAAGAGTTCTAACATCTTTGGGCAAAGTAGACAAGCAGGAATGTGTTCTCAAAACCGACAATACACTGTTACCTTGGGAATGTGTCAGATTATTGTCAACAAAGCAAGACGCTAAATGTTCGGAAAAGGATGATTTTGATGAACTAGTAAAAAGTAAAGAGCATGCACGAGAATCATGTGAAGAGGTGGAAGAAGAGCAAGATACCGTATCATCTTCTACGTTAACGCAACTTTCTTCAAGATCAATATTATTATTATGTAAGACATTAATATTACTCGAAAAACTATAACCTCTTTCAACGGGTGAAGCAGGAATAATATCTTGCGATGTGGAATTATTACTTGACTGTATGCGTGCAACGTTACATATTGTTTGAGATTTTTGCGAACGTAAATTCTTTCTTACTTGAATCATAATCCTACTTCGTTGTCTCATAGACAACTTATGCAGCAACTTTCGCGAGGTGGATAATTTAAAATGAGGTTTCATATTTACGTATATTTCCTGTTGCAGAAACGCGAAAGATGTATAGTAGCCTCGAATCACAAGTCACAAATTCGTTGAGTGTAACTCACTGCAGTCACTGATGTTGAACTGATCCTTCTTCTTCTTCTTCTTGGTAGGAAATAACAGTTGAACTCCGAATGGCTACGTGCAGCATGCACGTTAAATTATTGTCTATAAAGTAAGAAGTTAAATCATGTTCGTGAAAGGATTATTCTGATAAAGAAGTACAAAATAAAGGAAATGTATATACAAAAAACGTAAAGAAGTGGAAGAAAAGCAAAAGATCTTTTATTATCATTCTCTATTTTACACAACACGTGTGATAAATGTCTCAATATCAACGTTAAAGATATATTTAATATTAATTATACTCGAAGAACTACATCTTGCAACCAATGAAGCAGAAATATCTTGCAATGCGGAATTATTCGATTTTATATGTCATGCAAACATTTATAGTTACACGTGAAAGAATTTTGCAAGTGCAATTTTCCCCTTACTTTAATTATATAATCCTTACTTCGTTCTCTCGTGTACAATTTATGTAGCGACGTGAGGTGTAAAATAAAAATTAGGTTTTATATTTACGCACCTTCCCTATTGTACGGGCAAAATGTGATATCCTCGCAGCACAAATCACAAATTCGTCGAGTGTAATTTATTGCTACCGCCACTGGTCACAGTTGAACTCGGAATAAGCGCCATAAGCAGTAACACGCCACACGCCACGTGTAACACACCGTGGAACTCAATATCCAATCACGAGGTCCTCCAATATGGCGCCACCAATCTGAGATCTCCCTTTTCGCGCCTAACCGATACATCGCGATTGCCATTAGTTCGGTTAGGCGCCAAAAGAGAGATCTCAGATTGGTGGAGCCATATTGGAAGACCTCGTGATTGGATATTGAGTTCCACGGTGTGTTACACGTGGCGTGTGGCGTGTTACTGCTTATGGCGCTTATTCCGAGTTCAACTGTGACCAGTGGCGGTAGCAATAAGTTATACTCGACGAATTTGTGATTTGTGCTGCGAGGATATCACATTTTGCCCGTACAATAGGGAAGGTGCGTAAATATAAAACCTAATTTTTATTTTACACCTCACGTCGCTACATAAATTGTACACGAGAGAACGAAGTAAGGATTATATAATTAAAGTAAAGGTGCCTTTTCATGCTGACGCTCGACGCTCGATTTGGGCGTCAAAACTGGTTACGTGACCAACTTCATCGGTAGAAGGCGAAATTCCAGCGTCAAATGGCAAAAGCTCAACTGTGTTCAGCTTTTACGCTTGACGCTTGTTTCAGTCAATTGCTTGTCAATTGCAAATCATTGATTGTAAATAAATAAGTGTATAAGCCTTTACTGGTCACGTGACCAGTTTTGACGCCCAAATCAAGCGTCGAGCGTCAGCATGAAAAGGCCCCTTAAGGGGAAAATTGCACTTGCAAAATTCTTTCACGTGTAACTGTAAATGTTTGCATGACATATAAAATCGAATAATTCTGCATTGCAAGATATTTCTGCTTCATTGGTTGCAAGATGTAGTTCTTCGAGTAAAATTAATATTAAATATATCTTTAACGTTGAGACATTTATCACACGTGTTGTGTAAAATAGAGAATGATAATAAGATCTTTTGCTTTTCTTCCACTTCTTTACGTTTTTCGTGTATACATTTCCTTTATTTTGTACTTCTTTATCAGAATCATCCTTTCATGAACATGATTTAACCTCTTACTTATTTATAGACAATAATTTAACGTATATTTCCAATATAACAGTAGTATGTTGCATCGGTTCTAAAAACACATACTTGTTTCTCTAAATTGGCCCACAAAGATATGTCATGCAAATGTTAGAATATTCTTTTAAATACACCACAATATTGTGTTATATGTATAATAATTAATTATGTCAAACCAGAAGAATTATATTCACTTTAATCTTAAAACAGAAATTGTTAAAAGTCTCTCAAAAGCTTCATGCATTTCTAACTATATTGTTAACTAGAGTCATAGATGTACTTGTAATTACGAAACATATTAACATACATTCTTATAAACTTACAGATATTATGCAGCGGTTAAAGCGCGTCATTAACAAGCCTTTACGATATCAAACAACGTCTTCGGAAACAAGTCCTCTGAAAAGGAAGAAAACAGCAGCAGCAGGAACTGAGACTAACGCATCAGGAACGATCGACGATGACTTCGAGGACATCAACAAACAGCTGGAGAGCAGGAGCCCTACGCCTACTGATGACATTATTAATACAGACATGATACAGTCATATACACAACATACACCTCAGTACACGCACACAAACACACAACCGCACACGAACACACAACCGCACACGAACACACCACCGCACACAAACATACAACCGCACACAAACATACAACCGCACACAAACACACAACCGCACACAAACACACAACCGCACACAAACATTTTATCATACACAAGATGCGCTCCACAAATACAGACATACGGAAATACACCACACCCGTACACACCGCCTGTCATACAAGAACACACATACAATAATGCACCACACCCGTACACACCGCCTGTCACACAAGAACACACATACAATAATGCACAAAATTTTACACTTTCCGCAGGTACTGATAAAATATATTATACTAATAACACTTTGCCTCAGTTGCAGGATACCGTTGCAAGATCCAGGTCGTTTCAAGACACACGTTGCCATCAACGTTATGGTGAAAATGAGAGACGGTATTCTCAAAAGGAGACTGATGTTCGTTCACAGGAAGTTCCGATGCAAGAAAAAAGTACAGACAAAAGGTACTTTTATACTTATTTGTACAAAGATTTATAAGAAAAAGATGAGTTTCTCAAAAGGATATGTATTTGTAAATAATTACATATATAAATTACAGGCAAGAGGAGCGACTCGATTGCATGGAGGCAGAGCTGAAGTAAGTATGAAATATATATATTTTAATATAAAACGTTCTCTTTTTCAAAGTCTAACTTTGTGTAATGTTCATGTTTTCAGAAAAATGAAAGGACTATTAGAAAATATATTAAAATGCGTACAGGATCGCCATTCCGCAACAGTAAAACCTGCTGGATTTCCTATATCAACATTACAGCAGATGGACGCATTCGAAAACATTGACCAGAACGGTTATTCCGATGCTGTAAGTTAAGAACACTTTTGCTCTCATTAACTCAAATATGTATTTATTATGCATTTTAATTAATCTTAATTTTTTTAGGTAAATTATTTCGAATATGTCGGTGGCTTTAATTTAAAGGAAGCTGTAAATCTATGCTTGAAGGAAAGCTTATCCGACTCACTGACGCGGTCATTCACCTGGTGGGGCCGACAAGAAGGACAGCGACCCTTGTATAAAGCTCGTCTGATTACAGCAATATACGGTACAAATTTTTCCACTCTTACTAACAAAGATTTTTAATATTATGTTTCTGATATATCATTATACTTTTTTCCAGATGCTGTATGCAGGAACCGGCACTTTCCAAAACCAACGCGATCTGAATTCCAGGCTCAGATGCGGGAGGCTGTTCGCGTTGCGAAGGAGAGAAATCGCAGCAAGATGCGTGGTCCACGCACACGGACAGTCGAGGCGAGAGGGGTCAACCACGATTTTTGGAGCGACGAAAGGACAGGAGAGGAAGACAACCCTGAAGAAGAAACGTTAAACAAATAAGAATTACATTATTTGTTTCAGGTAAAAATGTCAAAGTCCGGTCGAGTACCTAAAACTGGACATTCGTGTTGTTTTTGCTTTTAAATAGTAATATTTCAACTTTTACATAAAATTTTACATAAAATTGTATACAACGTAATGTATAACGTATATTCTATGTAGAAAGTTAAAATATTTTTAATTAATAACGAAATCAATTAGAATGTCCAGGTTTAACTACGCGTTGAGATATGAAACATTTAGAGTTATTCTACAATACGTCGCAAACGCCTCGTCGCCAACCGCGAAGAATGGCAACAGTTAGTTGAAAATTATTAATTCCGATTGCGCTTATTGACAGTTACGGTTGTTAAGAAAGTTGAACTTTTGAACTTTTTGGCAATAGCAACTGGCAATCGGCAATCAGAAATTACACTTTTCAACTAGCGTGTTGCCATCCTTTGCAATCCTGACGACGGGATGTTTGCGACGTATTGCACAATGACTCTAACAGTTTTTAATCTTATATGTATAATTTACTTATACATTGTTTTTATAAGTACCTTTTCTCTGCAGGAGAATCTGTGAAGAACCAAGGCAAATGGATCCTAAGAGCGAGGAGAGGAAGAAGAAAAAGAAGGAGAGGAGGAGGGCAGAAGGAGTAGGAGAGAAGGGTAGAAGAAGTTGAGGGATGAAGGAGGAGTTGAGGGGAGGAGGAGAGAGACCAGTGTGGTCTCTGTCTGTGTTAACAGACGAAACGGCACTTTTCAGCGCCCATTTTTTAAATCGATAAGACATGGAAATTTCTCGTGTTCGCAATAAATAATCGGCCCTTTTTAGCGCCATTCCAACTATAATATGCACGTCCTTCCGATTTCTAGTTTTATATTGTAATTTTCTGTGTTTATAGGTAAACCTGTGCCAAAGGGACATTTGAAGAGGAGCAGCAGTCTTCATCTTTCCATGCGAAGACAACGTCGGTGTGAGGAGGAAAGCCAGCGTATGTCGAGACAGCGTGTAACAGATGTGATTGTGATATTACATATTATGGTGGTAATTGTTATCTCGTTAGAAACAAATAGAGAATTAAAAAATGAAAAAATTAAAATGGTTGTGTGTGTGTCAAGATGTACAGCTTATTAGTAAAGAATATTATAAAAAATACTATATATATAAAAAAGAGATTGTACTAAAAACCAATTAGTGGAGAATATAATAAGAAAATTTTACTGATTTTTAAATAATATTCTTAATTAATTACCTCTCATTAATTGGTTGTTATTACAATTGTTCTCTATAATATCCTTTACTGACCTACATATACTGGAATAATTTAATTTTTTTCTTATCTTTTTATTATTTTGTTTCTAACAAGATAATCTGATTTATGATAATAATTATTTCTGGCCTGCTAAATTTCTTACCTGTAAAATTTTAAATATGATAGTGTTCTACACTACACGCATATACATTGAAACTAATGTATGTAATATAATTATAGAGCGCCATTCTAATAATATATTATTGAGTTGTAAAATATTTGTTTTATACATTTTATGTATTGTAGTATATAAAATAAAATATATGTATGTTCTATTTTTGAAATTATATGTATATTATTCCACATTTGCATTCTTTTCTCATAAAAAGAAACGTTTAAATATACAGTACAGATCAGAGATAATTTTTGAATTAAGAGCTAAATGCGCGTCACTTCAACAGCTGATTATCGACGGGATCTGTTCAGTTTTTGCTGCCACTCTGTTCTCAAGTCATGCGCGCAGGCTCTGCTCGATCTTTGTTGTCAATCTGCTGCCAAGTATGTGTGCAGGCTCTGTGCGGTTTCTGCTGCCAATCTGCTCACATTGCCTGTCAGCAGGCTCTGTCGCATTTCTGGCTACAGTTTGACAACATCGTCTGATAGAGCAGTTTCCGCGTGCAATTTGTTGCCTTTCTGGATACCAAAAATTTAATGCAGATTCTGCTTGGAATCTGCTGCTCAGGTTTGGCGTATACCCTAATAGCTTCTGTTTTTCCTGCCTTGTTCATCACGCTCGTCCCTTTTAAGTTTATAAATATTTAATTAAAATTATCTGGGTGACTCACAAACCTTTTTAATCACACTTCATAACTCTTCATACAAAATACAAACGATTCCATATAAAAACTTTTATTAATTTATCTATTTCGGCTATATAAATGCATCTTGGTGTAAAAATAAATAATTAATTACAATTAAACGAATGACTCACAAACCTTTTAAATTGCACTTTAAAAGTCTTCATACGAAATACAAATGATTTCATATAGAGATTCTTTAAAAAAACGTTTATTTCCGGCCAAGTACATATGAATAGTAAATTTATTGTTGTGATTATTTATTTGAAAAAAAAGCTGTGCGTGTGCATACACGTAAGTCCCTTGCACAATGCCAGGCAACAGGCAATAAAAACAGGAAATAACCAAAAACTCGTTAATTACAACCTAAAAAATTTATCTTAAAATGTTATTCCTGACAAAATCTAGGCTTAATATTGTAATTAAGCCTAGTATATATAAGTCTTACATAGTTTATATTATAATTATTATATAGTTTACATTGTAATTAAGCCTAGATTTTGTAAATCTAGATACTGCATGTAAATTACTTAGACTAGGTATTGCATGCTTAGATATATAGATTATAAAAACTGTAATAAAAGTTATATATAGCTTAATGAACAAAATTCATATACACTAATTTTTTCATTGTATTAAAAGTATAAATTAATTTTATATAGCATATAATTAAATGGAAACCGAATATGAATATATCATTAAAAAATATATTTAATTATATTTCTCATTTTATATATAAAAACAATGTCACTCAATTGGACAATAAGTTTTACTAGAACAAAAATATTTGTTAAAATATGATCTAATCTAAAACGTCGCTTAATATTAATAAATAAAATATAAAAATAATCTAACCTGCTCATTTATAATATTCAGGGGAACGGTTTTGTGGATCATATATATTAAAAATTCCTTAGGAAATTGCTGCTTGTCTGCGAGATATTCAGCAACACCTCTAACACATTACACATTAAAGAGTCGGACCCAGAAGTGCTCCGCAAACATGAGTTTCATGAATTTAAAATCGCTTTTTTACATTTTGTAAAACAGTTTCTTTAAGTTGTTTTACTACGTGTAAATGAATCGTATTCATTTACACACATACTACTCTCAACTTCTGCCCTGAAAATATTAAAGAAGTAATTGATACAACAGCATCCCTTATAGAAATTTAATAGTGTAAGTGATTATTTGGCTAGTAACTAATTACTTATTTTGAGTATTAAAATTATTAAAAACAGTACTTTTAATACTCAAAATAAGTAATTAATCACTAGCCAAATAATAATCACTTACAGTATCTGTAAGAGATCTATTTTTAAATTTGACGGCGCAGGGGTCTACGAACGCTACTGCTAGAACGCTACTGCTGTTCATGGAGCTCGCATTCGCTAGCGCTATCATGGCTCCATGAACGGAGTTAATAGCGTAAAGGCCGTCACACACAAAATGCATAACGTCGCATAAGCATAGCACAAGACCGCTGGACCAATGAGCATCCAACATAATGTTGCCATATTAATTTACGTAAGATGCTCATTGGTCCAGCGGTCTTATGCTATGCTTATGCGACGTTATGCATTTTGTGTGTGACGGCCTTTAGTGTTGGTAGCGCGATAGCAAGCTCCCCGAACGCACCCCATGTATACATATTTTAAACCGTAAAGGCCCGGACACATAGGGTCTGTTTTCTTTAGCTGAACTGGCTGCACTAGTTCAGAGTTTATCTTTTTACTCCATATTGGAAAAAAAAGATAAACTCTGAACTAGTGCAGTTAGTTCAGCTATAGAAAACAGACCCTAGAAGAATTAAGCAGTAAAACTGAAGCAGTTATTCTGAAGCAGTTAGCAAATCAAGCCAATCACAGTCAAGAACTTAAAGCACGGTCCTAAGCGGTAGCGAATCCATACCGTTGATTTCTTAAGGCCATTGCACGTAACAATGTTTTAGTCATAATCGTAAGGCCGTAAGAAAATAGACCAATCACACTTGATTATTCTTCGAGCTCAAGGAGAATAATCGACTGTGATTGGTCTATTTTCTTACGGCCTTACGATTATGACTAAAACTTTGTTACGTGCAATGGCCTTTACTGCTTAAGGCCATTGCACGTAATAAAGTTTTAGTCATAATCGTAAGGTCGTAAGAAAATAGACCAATCACACTCGATTATTCTTCAAGCGCGAGAAGAATAATTGACTGTGATTGGTCTATTTTCTTACGGCCTTACGATTATGACTAAAATTTTGTTGCGTGCAATGGCCTTTACCCTAAGAGCAAAAAGTCGACTTTAAGTCGACTTGAAGCCGACTTCTACCGAAACTGACTTGGCAGAAAAGTCGACTTTTTTAAGGCCAAAAGTCGACTTTAAGTCGACTTGAAGTCGGCGAATGTCCCAAAAACCACCGATTTAAAGTCGACTTCCCGTCAGACGAAAAGTCGACTTCCCGTCATGACGAAAAGTCGACTTCCCGTCATGACAAAAAGTCGACTTCCCGCCAACTTTTAAAGTCGATAAAGGGCCAATTCCTTTTAGTGAACACAAGTCGACACAAACATCGTTCTATCCTTCTTGGCATTCAATGAATAACAAAGACAGAACGACACTTGTGTCGACTTGTGTCACTAAAAGGAATTGGCCTAAAATAAACCGCCGCGTACGTCTGGAGGTCGATTGTGTATCTTGAAACGAGGTAAAAATGACAAAAGTTAACAGAGTTTACTAGATTTTGATAAATAAAATCATACATACGCTAACTAAATTTTCTCACTTTTTGTAATTTTTACCTCATTATTTCAAGATACGCAATCGAATCCCTTGCTGGAGGACTAAAACTGATGCATTTCAGATTTTTTTTATATATAAAATAATTTAATTATCTAAAAAACTGTATAATTACAATCCTAATGTTTTATTCTTAATTACAAAGGCGGCCATATCTGTGCCACTTCTGTGTGCGCGGATTCCGGCAGCCACTTCTGGTAAGCTGACAACAGAACTACAATTAAAACATTCCAGCGTTAATCGCGAAATAATTATGCAAAATTAGCTATATAAATATATATAATATATATATATTATTATCATAATGTTGTAAGTATATAATAATATTAAACAGAATACTAAATTTTCTTTCGCCAGTATATAGAATAACAATTAAAGTAATTTAAATCGACCGTGACTGGCAATATATAACGTCTTTCCGATATGAAATGTTCATATCGGATATATTATAAATATATAATATCTACAGACTTTTATACTAGACCACTAACATCTATGGACGCACTGCCGAAAAGCTGATGAGTGCGAGATGCAAGTGGCAGTGAAGGGTGCGGCTATATTGAATTAAGTCACTATCGGGTGTTCAGTTGCTCATGATGTGCGTTTATCTGCATTCGTTATTACAGTACATAACGAAGCAGGCGAATGTTTTTGTGTTAAATATTGGTACATGTTATCAATAAGTTTGTAAGTCATGCCTTCGACGTGTAGCATACTTGGATGCCGAAATCGAACCACTACTCCTCTAGTATTAAACCCTTTCTTTTGGACATTCTGTATATGCTAGACTATTGTATAGAAATCTTGTATAAACTACTTGTATAGAATCTGTAGTATAATATATCTTGACTAAAATCAACATAGTGGCAAGCATCATGGCCGAGATGCCTGTCAGCGGTCTAGTATATTGTATAGAAGTCTATGATAATATTTAAATATTATTTTATAAATTAAAATCTCACATTTTTTATCCGAATCCCAGATTTCTAGCAGTTTGTCTTTGGACACGACTCCCTGCGACTGCACGTTTGTACTATTGCTTCAGTGCGTGGTATCAACCTGAAAAAATCGTATTGAATTGATGTAATCTATTCGATGAATCAACGTGAAATCGAAAGGAGATAGAATAACGATTTACCTGGCCCATGACTTGGTGATGCTCCCAGGTGTCGTCAGCAGCGACGGGACAAATCGTTTCAGCTTAGGGCACACTTGACCCTTCAAGAAGAAATACACGAACTACTTAACACCGTCCACGGATGCTCTATGCCCATCGATGGTAGTGCCCATCCAACCTTTCCGAATGTACCAGACACGCAGCAAATAATCTTCAAAGTTCCTTGATTATATCTATAAATGAAAATAATATTCGATCATAATAAAGATTAATATCTTTATAAATAAATAAGAAAAACATTATAAAGCAAGAATTGTGATAAAAATACCTTGGCGGTGGATCAACCAATGGTTCATTAAGATGGCATAGCATGGGAGCGAATTTCGGCAATCATTCGGGTTCTATCGCCGTGACACCTCTCATGTACATCTTATTCGTTTTGTACACCTCTTGATAAACCACCTATTCCAGACTGATTTTCTGTAGAACGCACGAAGAATGCATGAACACAGGTTTTTCCATTTCTAGTGTTCTGAAAGATGATTCAGAATAAGAGCTGTCGCATTCAATAGGTCTTAATTATCGATGATAATTAATAACACACCATACCTAACCTGTAAGCATGTTTCCACTTGGCCTTATCCTGATCCTGATCCTGATCCTCTTTTACCTCGTCGGGTGAAACCTTTCTCGCGACTTGATCCGCCATATCGTGGCGGTGGTTGATAGCGCGGCGCTTTACGTCGTCTTATCGTGTCCTGTCTCGCGGCACGTACTTATTTCTCGCACTCGCGTAAGCTCTGCTCTTTCAGCCTTCTCGAGATTCGCCGCCATATTGATAATGCATGACGCGCCGCTTGACTGTTTTCCGTCTTTTTATAAGTCGACTATTAGAAGTCGACTTTTAGTCGACTTTCCGCCATTTTTAGAAGTCGACTAGAAGTCGACTTATAAAAGTCGCCGAAAAGTCGACTTTTATAAGTCGACTATTTAGAAGTCGACTTTTAGTCGACTTTCCGCCATTTTTAGAAGTCGACAAAAAGTCGACTTATAAAAGTCGACATGCCGTCGACTTTTCGCCAACTGTGCTCTTAGGGTAGTTTTCCTGCTTAAGTTTTTCTATGTGCCAAGGCCCTAAAAGGCCATTGCACGTATTTTAGTCATAATCGTAAGGTCGTAAAAAATAGACCAATCACAGTCGATTAAGGTCTATCCAGACAAACTTGCATAGGTGCATAACCACATGCATAAAGAAACGGATTGGTCTATTTCCTTATGCACATGCATATGGACCAATCAATTCTCTTATGCTTATGTTTATGGGCTTATGCAAGTTTGTGTGGATATAGCTTAATTCTCCTTGTGCTCGAAAGAATAATCGACTGTGATTAGTCAATTTCTTACAACTTGAGGCTTAAAGCGAGGAGCACACACTTCTGCACAACGCATAATGTGTAAGCATAAGAAAATTGATTGGTCTATTTCCTTATGCACATGTGTATGGACCAATCAATTTTCTTATGCTTACGCATTATGCGTTGTGCAGAAGTGTGTGCTCCCCGCTTAAGGCCATCGCACACAAAATTGCATAGGCTGCATAAGCATAGCATAAGACCGCTGGACCAATGAGCATCTTATGTAAATCAATATGGCGACATTATGCTGGATGCTCATTGGTCTAGCGGTCTTGTGCTATGCTTATGCAGCCTATTACTACGTTTACGCGAGCGTTACTTTTGTAGTAACTTACGATAATTCCTTCGCGTAAACGGGATTTTTCTTCGCGTAAACGGGATTTTGTAGTAACTTGCGATAATTTTACTCCGCGTAAACGAGTGATATATCGGAAGTTACTACAGAAGTAACGCTTGCGTAAACGTATAGTATATGCAATTTAGTCTGCGATGGCTTTTACTACAAGCTATTGTATATACGGACAGACTTTTACATCTTAATTGAGATAGGATTATTCTTCTGGATCTACAAATTTAATCCAATCAGCCTAAAGCGCTTACTAAGCGCTGACTTCTGTTGAACGCAGCCAATATTTTTGCGCATGGGCACAATTTCTTGATATCCCGCAAAATGCATAAAGCAATAATTTTTATATTTTTTTAAAATAAATACTGTAGATAATTGGTTTTTAAAGGTGGAGCAAATTGAAACAAGAATGGAGCAAATTGTCTGTGCCTTGAGAATGTACAATTTTAATGATTGATATCTCGCAAAATGCATAAAACGATAATTTTTATTTTTTTCTTAATAAACACTGTAAATAATTAGTTTTCAAAGGTGGAGCAAATTGAAACAAGAATGGAGCAAATTGTCTGTGCCTTGAGAATGTACAAATTCTAATGGATTGATAATTTTGATATCTCGCAAACTGTATAAAGCAAATTAAAGAAAAATGAATAATTTAAAAAATGGCGCGCTCGATTTCCGTTGCGCAGGCGCTAAATACTGCACAAACGCACAATTTCTTGATAACCTCCAAACTGCATAAAGCAATTATTTATGTTTTTCTTAATAAATACTGTAGATAATTAGTTTATAAAGGTGGAGCAAATTGAAACAAGAATGGAGCAATTTGTTTGTGCCTTGATAATGTACAAATTTTAATGATTAATATCCCGCAAAATGCATAAAACGATAATTTTTATTTTTTTTTAAATAAATACTGTAGATAATTGGTTTTTAAAGGTGGAGCAAATTGAAACAAGAATGGAGCAAATTGTCTGTGCCTTGAGAATGTACAATTTTAATGATTGATATACCGCAAAATGCATAAAACAATAATTTTTATTCTTTTTCTTAATAAATACTGTAGATAATTGGTTTTTAAAGGTGGAGTAAATTGAAACAAGAATGGAGCAAATTGTCTGTGCCTTGAGAATGTACAATTTTAATGATTGATATACCGCAAAATGCATAAAACAATAATTTTTATTTTTTTTCTTAATAAATACTGTAGATAATTGGTTTTTAAAGGTGGAGCAAATTGAAACAAGAATGGAGCAAATTGTCTGTGCCTTGAGAATGTACAATTTTAACGATTAATATCCCGCAAAATGCATAAAACGATAATTTTTATTTTTTTCTTAATAAATACTGTAGATAATTGGTTTTTAAAGGTGGAGCAAATTGAAACAAGAATGGAGCAATTTGTCTGTGCCTTGAGAATGTACAAATTCTAATGGATTTATAATTTTGCAAACTGTATAGAGCAAATTAAAGAAAAATGAATAATTTAAAAAATGGCGCGCTCGATTTCTGTTGCGCAGGCGCTAAATACTGCGCATGCGCACAATTTCTTGATAACCTCCGAACTGCATAAAGCAATTATTTACGTTTTTCTTAATAAATACTGTAGATAATTAGTTTGTAAAGGTGGAGCAAATTCAAACGAGAAGGGAGCAATTTTTCTGTACCTTGCGAATCTACAAATTCTAATAATTTTCGCTTATATTAACGTTTATATTGTTATTAACTTTATTATTTATTTATAAAGAAAGTAAAATGGAGCAAATTATAAGAAATGCATATTATGAAGGAGCAAATTAAGCAGATTTTTTTCATGTATCGTAAGTTTCATTTCTGTAGAGGTCGCTGGCTGGGAGCTTGTGGGTGTATAGACAGGTCTGGGCACGGTCGTATAGACAGGTCTGGGCACTCGCGGTACGGAAGCCCCTATGGCTCACCAGCGATTGTGTCGCCAGTAGTGGTTATTCGTGCAACTAGTAGCACGTTTTGCTTCGCGCGGCGCGTGAGTCGGGTGCAAGCAGCAAGTTCTGTTGCTTCGTGCAACTAGTTGCACGTGGAAAATTTATTGGCCTGGCCTGAGCACACTGAAGATTCTCGAACTTGGTCTTTATTCTGATTGATTAGGTTATTGTTTACATTCGAATGTTTCAGTTTTTATCATCATTGTGAACATTAAAAAGTTATTTAAATCCAATTGCATTATCAACTAACAAAATGTGAAATGTTTTTTGGTCTTTTACTGTAGAGGTTTGATTGATTGTGCTATTCATGTATTACATGTTCGAATTTTATGTTTCAGATAATTTTCTAGATTATTTTGCTGTCAGAAATAGCTTCTAATTTTGAAGACATGAATCACATTATAGTGAAAGATGAAAATAGTACTGTCAAACTGCCAACACAAAACTGCAGGATTCGTTTTAAAAGTGTAAAAACTTACTTTCCAGAAGCAAATGGCCTTGTCTACTATGATTCGGATAATGAACAATGTGGTCTCGAATTAATTAATGATGAATTTCAGTTAATCCCCGGAAAAATTGAGTACAGAATTTTTTATGCTAATTTATCAAAACGTGAGTATCCTTATTCTGATAGTTTAATGTAAATTGAATTAAGTTATGTTAATGTAACCTTGCAGATCCGAACTTCAAAAATGAAAGCAAAAAGAAAAGATTTCAGGAAATAATGGCTGTTATTGACGGAGAAGGAAACAATTCTTCTGGGACGAATTCTTTTGAAAAAAAGTAAAGGTTTTGGATATTGCATTTTTTATTTTTATCAGTTTACTTTATCCAGACAAATTTGCATAGCGCATAAACATAAGCGTAAGAAATTGATTGGTTCATATATATGTGCAAAAGGAAATAGACCTACCTATCCATCTCTTTATGTATATGTTTATGCACCTATGCAAGTTTTTCTGGATTGACCTTAAAAAAGCAGCGCCAAGTTTTTTACAAGAAAAATTTATTTATTTTATTTTAATTAAATATTTTTATTTTATAATGTTACCTCTTTAATTCTTTGTGATTAAAATAATTCTTTGTAATATTATAACCTCGAAAAAAAAAACAGTGGTAATATTATACCTCGAAAAAACCTAATCTTTGTATCTCGAAAAATACACTGAGAAAAAAAATGGTTAATTCCAAGAAATATTTAGTTCGATACGTTAAACTAAACATTTTAGTTAGTTAACTAAATATTAGTTGTTTCAACAATTTATTTCGTTTCTTTAATTAATTAATTTAACTAATGTTTAGTTAACTAACTAAAATGTTCAGTTGAACGTATCGGACTAAATATTTCTTGAGATTAACACATTTTTTTCTCAGTGTATGTTCTCTCTGTAATTGGCGCTGTTATTTAAAAAGAGATATCATTTCTTTTTTGTGATTGTAATAATATTACTACTGTTTTCTTTCGAGGTAACAACATACATATTTGAAAATAAAAATACTACTGCTTAGGTTTTTTCGAGATTTTTCGAGATACAAAGATTCTCAGTGTATATTCTCTCTGTAATTGGCGCTGTAATTTAAAAAGAGATATCAATTCTTTTTTGTATTTTGTAATAACATAATTTTTTTATGTGTATCACTTGAGTTATAATTTTTTGGAAATAAAAATACTACTGCTTGGGTTTTTTCGAGATTTTTCGAGAAACAAAGATTACATCTACCACTTGTTACTTCGGTTTTTTCGAGGTAAAGATACTACTGCTTAGGTTTTTTCAAGATTTATCGAGATACAAAGATTACGTCTACCACTTGTTACTTCGGTTTTTTGAGGTAAATATACTACTGCTTATAGGTTTTTTCGAGATTTTTTGAAATGCAAAGATTACGTCTACCATTTGTTACTTAGATTTTTTTTAGGTATAATATTACCACTGTTTTTTTTCGAGGTAACAACACATATACGCTACTACGCGTGTACTTGGCGCCTTTCTTTACCTTTTTTTTAAAAAAGGTAATTTTGTACAGATATATTTTTATCGCATTTTGCATACAAAAATAATTTCGTGCAGACCAAGACAAATTTTATATATATATAATATATATATATATATATTGCAAATCTATATTTTACGTCACGTATACTATAGATTTTCAGTACTGAAAGTTGCTGACATAGTGAATATCGGAATGCAGCCAATATAACACGTATGCGCTATGCGTTTTACTATTGCTCTCTCGCTCACACAGTACATCCCTCGATTGCAGCGACCTCATACTTTTCGAATTCGCCAAGCGAACCATCCCCGCACCATACGAGTTGAGAGACCTGTATGTAAGACCGTGCTTGTAATATGCATGACGTTGTCGGTTGTTTCAACCTGTTGGCAAACTAACTAATAGTTAAATTATATATGTCTTTTTCCCTCAAATTAGACAAAGAGATAGACATATGATTAAACTTAGTTAGTTTAACAACAGGTTGGGACAACCGGCTCGTAATAATGCTGGATGTGATTTGATTTACGCAATCTAAATTCAAATAAATTTTAATTTGACAATGCAAACTAAAATTAAAAATAATGAAAAAAAAATCACAATAAAATCAAGTACATCTCTGAAATATTTTTGAGCAAGATTATTATTTCCTTTTTTAGCTTTTTATAACATTAAATAATATATTTATAATACCATAAAATTATTAAACAAATAAATTATTAGTAATTTTTTTTCAGCACTCTCTCTACTTCCTCCCATCTTATCTTCTTCCATTTCTCCACTTCCCCCTTTTTTCATTACCCACATTGCTTTCTTTACCCTCTCTCTCACCTTTGACTTCTGCCTTCTTTCAACTGAATCCTAGATACTTAAACTCCCTCACCTCTTCTTATTTCTTATCTTTCCATTACCATTTCTCCTTTCCTCTGCCTCCACCTTTTTTCCTAAACCTTACTATGTTTGTCTTGTCTACATTCAATTTCAACCCCTTCTTCTCTAAATACCTATCTAACCTATTCAACAACTATTTCATTCCCTCCTCATCCTCTGCTAGAAATACTACATCGTCCGCATACCATAGTACCCTTAGTTTTTCTTCTCCTACTTGTACCCTTCCCATTCTATCTCTTCACAGCTTTATCTGTATGTCCGCCACCAGTAAGTTGAACAGCATTGGACTCAAATTTCTTTCTGTATTTTTCTTCCACCCTCATTACATTTTTTGTTTTTTTGTATATTTCCATGATTTTCTTTCTCAACCTCTCATTTACCCCTGTTTTTTCGTACATCTTTCCAAAACCCTACTGTCCACTGAATCAAATGCCGCCCTTAGATTTACAAAAGCAGCCTTCTTCCAAACTACTCTCCCGCCTCTTCCGACCAGTCTGTCTTTTCCACCCACCCCTCTTCTTTCGCTATTGTCCCTCTCCTTTTACCAACCCCCACTTTATCCACCCGTTACTGATTAGTGATCCGAATCTACCTCACACCCCACCTCCAATCTTGTCACTCTTTCTCAAGCCTTCCTATCTCCTATTGCGTAATAGATCACTGTTTCCCCACTTTTTCCTGTAAGAGTCATTTTTCCCTCTTCATCTCCCTCCTTTGTTCCGTTCATAATTCCTCACTCTTCTTTTTCCACTTATCTAATCAGCCCTCCCCCTTGCCTATTTATCATTTTACCTTTCAATTTTCTTTTAACTCACTCTTTTCCATCCTCTAGCGCTCCTTTCTCCCCTGTTCTTGCATTGAAATCGCCCTTCACTATCCATCTCTCCTTTTTCCCTTCCTTCTCTTATACCGATTTTATCTTACCCATTATTTTGTCCAAGTTGCCAGTTACGTAAATTGTTGCCAATTTCCATTTCTCCTTCTTTCATCTTACTTTCATAATTATTAAACCCTCCACTCCACCCATTCTTTTTTTTCTTCTAACTCTTTTCTGACTTCCATCATTATCCCACCTATTGCCCTTCTTTTTCTTTCAACTCTTTCTTTGTTTGCACCCTGTATCCTCCAGTTGAACTCCTTTGGCACCCTATTTTTTATTTTCTCCCATTTCTCCTGTTTCAGCCACGTCTCCACCAACCCCACAACATCCCAATCTTTTATGCTTTCCCAAAACCCTTCCTGTTTTTCCTTCACTCCCTCTACATTCCAAAAGCCTATCTTTAGACTTCCTTTTCGTTTCTTTCCCTCCTCTTCTCTCTTGCATTCTTTTTTTCCCCTTCCTCCTTTCTCCCCTCTTTTTCTTCTCTTTTACTCTTTTTTACTTTCCCCACTCTCTCTGACTTCTTTCCCTCCCTGCTCTCAGCCTTACCACACTTTCTCCCTCCCTACTCTTCCTTTTTCTCCTCTTCTCTTCGCCCTCCCCTCCCATTGTTTTTCCTTCCATCTCACTACTGTCTTTTTTCATTTTTTCGTCTCCGTCTCTTTTACTTTTTCCCTCCTCCTCTGTTCCTCCTTTTTGCCCTTCCTTCTTCTTGCTCCTCTCTCATTTCTCTATCCAAATCTTTCCGTACTTTACCCAGGCTTTCCTCCTATTCCTTCTCTCCTTTTCAATTATCCTCTCTAGGCACCATTGCATTTTTCTTTCCTTAAATTCATTGTTATGTCATCCTCTATTTTTTCCATCCTCCCTTTCAACACATTCTTTTTCTGCATTACCTCTCTTTATCTTTTAGCCTAACTAAAACCATCTTCTCTTTTACCGTCTTTCTTCCTATCTCTTTTACTTCCTCTATTTCTCCTTCCACCCCCATCTCTAGCCATAGCTTCTCTATCGCTTTCTTTCGCCTTCCCTCCTCTACCTCTACCCCTTTCACTACTACATTGTTCCTCTTTCTGTCTTTTTTTTCTAACTCTCTCTACCTTTCCAGCTCTCTTACCTTCGCTTTCATTGCTAATTATCTCTTTTTCCTATCTCCCACTTTCCTTTCTTTTTCATTTCTCTCTGCCTTTCCTTCCTGCCATCTCTCTCCTTCTCTATACTCTCCAGCCTACCTCTCAACTCTCCTATCTCTTTCTTCAATTCCTCCCTTTCCTTCTACGATTTCACTTCTTTCTCCTCCACATCCGCCCTCATTTTCCTAATCTCATCTCTTATCATTTCTCTCTCTTTCTTGCTTTCTACTTTCTATCCCTTCAATCCCTTCATCTCATATTGTTTTATTTTATTTGATTCACTCTCAGTTACGTTCTTTCACCACTATCTTTATGTAATCTCCTTCCATTATCTTTATATAGTTCCTTTCATTCTCATCTATTCTGCATTATTTTTCTAATTTTATTGCATTTTAATGCTTTATCATCTCTCATTCTTCTTTATTCTTACTTGTTCTCACTCATAATGTTTCATTTTCGCTCATTGTCTTCTCTTCATTTCTCTCATATTTTTTATTTTCTCTGATTCTCTGATTTTTGTTCATGTCCTATTATTCAATTTTATCCTCATCCATTTTTTTTTAAATCATATCCTGTCGACCTAATTTTGTCTCTTCGCATTTTACAGCCATTTTTTCTTATTCTCACTAATTCTCTTTTTCTCTCGCTCTTCTTCTTCCCCATCTCTCTCCCTCTCCCCCTTTGCCTCTCTCTCTCTCTTTTTCTCTCTCTCTTTCTCTCTTTCTCTCTCTCTCTCTCTCTCTCTCTCTCTCTCTCTCTCTCTCTCTCTCTCTCTTCCTCTGTCCTTCTCTCCCTTCCTCTTCATTTCCCTCCCTCCCTCTCTCTCTCTCTTTCTCCCCTTCTTCTTTCCTCCTCCGTTCCTCTCTCTCTCCCTCTCTCTCTTTCCCCCTCCTTTCTCTCTCCCTCTTCCTTTCTCTCCTCTTCTCTGTCTCCTGACTCTCCTCTTAAAATTAATCCCGATATTTCAATATTTGCGAAAGTTAAAGCACACGGGGATTTCTAAAAAAATTAAGCTCGATATCTCAAAATTTACGGAAATTAGGGCAATCATGTAGATTCTTTTAGATAGAAATCGGTAACGAATTTACGAAAACAAAGCTTCCTTTATATGAAGAAGCAAAACAAATAAAGAAGCTTTCAAAAGTATGAAATGATACTTTTAAGAATTTCTTTCAATATTTTGAAGTCGGCGCCAAATTAATGATATTTTTAATAGCGTTTTTTATTGGCAAAATTAGTGCGCACTCAGTGTTAATGCAGCTCTCGATGAGCCGGGTGCATGGCACGTATTTTCTCTTCTTTGAAAATAAATGAAACTTTGCTTAATATTTTGGATTACAGTTTTATTGCGCGTACAAAATAATACGTCCGTCGTTCAAGACGGCCAAACTCTCTCTCTCGTCCGTGGCGATATGTAGCGACACTGTGTGACAAATCGGTACCGCCAAGCTAGTGAATACGACGCAAGCGCCCGCAGGCACGGTCTTACATACAGGTCTGGAAACTTCAGTGGTGGGGGTAGGTCGCTTAGTGAAGTTGTGTTTAAGTCATCTAATAGCCACTAGAGTCGTTGCGATCGATGTTCTCGCGATGGCGAGGGACGCCGGAGGCCGGGGGGATATCTGTCATATGAAATTTGGCGGAATGGTTTTGTGTCAACTTCGTAGTTTCGACATTATGGGTTCAAATCTCCGTGCCCTTAAGTTTTTTTTTAATCCTTTTACGATAATAATGTGATAAATAATAATGTTTTAAATAATTTAAGACTATAAATTAATAAAATATGTAGATATATAAAATAAATACGAGTTTTTATTCTGAAAATTAAAAACAAATAAAAATATCTTTTTATATGTTTATTTTTATTTTTAATTAATCTCAAACACAATCGTGGAAACAGATATCTCCAGGTTCTATGTAGCTGAAGCTAGTAGCGGGCGTTAACAGCGAAACGTCTCAAAAAAGCTCAGTGGCCGATAATAATTAGCTACTACAATACGTTCGTACCCCCCGAGGAACCCACATGACATTGGCCCTGTCAGCGAGACGTTTCGCTGTTATAACGCCCGCTACTATAGCTTCAGCTACATAGAACCCGGAGATATCTGTTTCCACGATTGTGTTTGAGATTAAAAAACTTTTTGAAATATGACGAAGTGGTAATGTCTATAGACTACGAAGTTGACACAAAACCATTCCGCCAAATTTTATATGACAGATATCCCCCGGCCTCCGGCGTCCCTCGCCACCGCGCGAACATCGATCGCAACGACTCTAGTGGCTATTAGATGACTTAAACACAACTTCACTAAGCGACCTACCCCCACCACTAGAATTAGAGGTAGTCTCCAGACCTGTATGTAAGACCGTGCCCGCAGGTGACATGTGGCGACATTAGTTATCATCAGGAGGGTCTAGTTCCCTTCGCGCGACAGTTCTTGCGCGTAAAACACTCAGTGCACATTAAAGCCGTTGTATACTGATTTAATCTCTAATATTTAAAGTAAAATGCAAATATCACGACTGATAAAATACCCAATACATATTTTACCAAATAGTGTGCAATAAAGAATATTGAGGATTATGTGACTTATAGCGTTTTCGATTTGCTGACTCGACCCGTCTCAGGGTCGGGTCGAGTCAGATCTCAAGTTCGATTTAAAACTCGATATTTTTAGGAACGCACTCAGTATCATGGCGGAAAGTGTGTCTCCTAACCTATTAACTGTGACAGTTCACGGAAGCTCTAGCACTATTAGCACATGCGAAACTTCATGCTTCAAGATCTCGTGAAAGTTTTTCAGCTCGTAAATGTAATAAATATAACAATGAGTGGATTAGGTAAGAAATTTGTACTATGTTAGTAATTAATGTTATTATGAATTATGAAAAAGAACAAATGTACATACAATTAATTGATCGTAACAAAAAATCATAAATGATATAATTTTTACAGGAAAGAACAAAACAAATTTGAAAATTTGTCGCGACGAAAATGGGCAAATAATAAAAACGGCCGAAGGGATCCTGTATGAATATGTGGATAACGACGGTAAACATTTTATTTAAAATATTGTAAAATTAATTATATGCTTTATCGCCAATGAATTTCCACTGCTGTAGCATCAAAAATATAAAATTATTTTTTTCTTCAGGAAATACCACATTAAAATTTATACGGACAACACATCCGTGCTGTAGCGAATCATCATCATCAACATCAGTTGAAAGTGGTAAGTGATTTGTATGCGCATTGCTATGCGAAAAACTTTTAACAATAGAAATATTGCATTTGAGATAACGATGAAGCAATTTCATTCCAGGGAGCATAATGCCTTGCAATACAGCATCACTTAGGAATGAAGAATCTGTTAAGGAAGAAAATGATTCACATGGAATTATATGGACAGATAATGAAAGCAAAAAATTACTTGAATTATATTACGAAAATATTAGACAAATAGGCCCATTTGCCACATTTAAAAATAAGAAATGTATGTGGGAATTTATAAGTAATGAAATCACGAAAAAATGTGGAACTTTTCGTTCGCCCGTGCAGTGCGAATACCGATATAAAAATATGTTAAAAAGAAGAAATGCTGCAAAGAAAAATAACAAAAAATCAGGGAATGAAAAATGTAATAACGACTTTGAAGAAGAATTTGAATTAATCAATAGTATCGACGATAGCATCGAACCTGACGTTTGTTTCGGTATAGGCCAATGTACTATTAAAAAAAGAAAAATAGACACTTTGAGCAGCGAAGATGAAGTTGACAGGAAAATTCAGAAACCTTCAAACATTTTTGCACTGTTACAAGACATTAATAACGAGAAAGAAAAGCAGAGAGAGCGTCGGCATAAAGAAAAAATAGAAGTTCTTCGAGAATGATTTTCCATAAATAAGAAGTAAATTATATTTCAAATAATATTTTTTATATGCAATAACCAAAGTTTATATTATAACAGTAAGCTTTTCCATAAGTATATATATACTAGCTGGTTACCCGGGCTTCGCCCGGGAGTCGTTTTTCTTCAAACGACTTTATATTTGTGTTTTAATATCCTTAATCGAAAAAATTCCTTTATCAGTTCGGATACCGATTCCCAAAAAGATCGGTAACGAAAAACTATACACTCTATAGCATTCCTCGGAAAATTCTACCTCTATTTTATATACTTTTGGCAAAAAAAGATCGGTAATAAAAAATTATACACTTTACGGCACTTTCCGGGAAATTCTACCCCTATCTCTGTATATATAAAAATGAATGTATGTTTGTATGTTGTATGTTTGTCCGCTATGCAAATCTACAGTTTTCAACCGAATTTTAAAGAATTATATATGAAACAGGGGTAGAATTTTCCGGGGAGTGCTATAGAGTGTATAGTTTTTCGTTACCGATCTTTTTGGGAACCGGTGTCCAAAATTTTCCCAATTTTTCGGCAAATAATTGATCAAATCTTAAAGAATTGTATATAAAACTAAGGTAGAATTTCCCGGGGAGTACCATAAAGTGTATAATTTTTCATTACCGATCTTTTTGGAAATCGGTACCGAAATTTTTTCAATTTCTCGGGAATTTATTGACCGAATTTTAAAGAATTGTATATAAAACAGGGGTAGAATTTCTTGAGGAGTGTTACAAACTGTATAATTTGTATAGCCGATTTTTTTGGAAATCGGTTTTTTTAATTTTTAAATTTTTCGGGATATAATTGATTGAAATATATGAAATAGGGGTAGAATTTTCCGGGGAGTGCCACTATGTGTATAGTTTTTTTGTTACCAATTTTTTGGAAACCGGTTTTTTTAATTTTTTTAATTTTTTGGGAAATAATTCACCGAATTTCAAGGAATTATAGATAATATAATTTTTTGTTACCGATTTTTTTGGAAACCGGTTTTTTTTAATTTTTTAAATTTTTCATGAAATAATTGATTGATTCTTAAAAAATTATACATGAAGAAGGAGTAGAATTTCTCGGGGAGTGCTATAAAATGTACTATTTTTTGTTACCGATTTTTTGGAAACCGGTTTCGGAATGACCGAATCTCAAAGAATTGTACATAAAGTAGGGGTTGAATTTTCCGGGGATTGCTATAAAGTATATAATTTTTCATTACCGATTTTTTTGGAAGCAGGTATCAGAAGTTTGACGAATTTTTCGGTGATTGAATTTTGAATTTTGAATTGAAAAGAAGCCAATTAATTTGAAACTTGGTGACATCTCTTATATATATAAAAATGAATGTATGTATGTTTGTCCGCTATGCAAATCTACAGTTTTCCACCGAATCTTAAAGCATTATATATGAAACAGGGGTAGAATTTTCCGGGGAGTGCTATAGAGTGTATAGTTTTTCGTTACCGATCTTTTTAATTTTTTAAATTTTTCGGGAAATAATTGATTGAAATATATGAAATAGGGGTAGAATTTTCCGGGGAGTGCCACTATGTGTATAGTTTTTTGTTACCAATTTTTTGGAAACCGGTTTTTTTAATTTTTTTAATTTTTCGGGAAATAATTCACCGAATTTCAAGGAATTATAGATAATATAATTTTTTGTTACCGATCTTTTTGGAAACCGGTTTTTTTAATTTTTTGGAAACCGGTTTCGGAATGACCGAATCTCAAAGAATTGTACATAAAGTAGGGGTTGAATTTTCCGGGGAGTGCTATAAAGTATATAATTTTTTATTACCGATTTTTTTGGAAGCAGGTATCAGAAGTTTGACGAATTTTTCGGTGATTGAATTTTGAATTTTAAATTGAAAAGAAGCCATTTAACTTGAAACTTGGTGACATCTCTATATATATAAAAATGAATGTATGTATGTTTGTCCGCTATGCAAATTTACAGTTTTCCACCGAATCTTAAAGCATTATATATGAAACAGAGGTAGAATTTTCCGGGGAGTGCTATAGAGTGTATAGTTTTTCGTTACCGATCTTTTTTGGGAACCGGTATCCGAAATTTTCCCAATTTTTCGGCAAATAATTGATCAAATCTTAAAGAATTGTATATAAAATAGGGGTAGAATTTCCCGGAAAGTGCCGTAAAAGTGTATAATTTTTTATTACCGATCTTTTTTTGCCAAAAGTATATAAAATAGGGGTAGAATTTTCGAGGAATGCTATAGAGTGTATAGTTTTTTGTTACCGATCTTTTTGGGAATCGGTATCCGAACTGATAAAGGAATTTTTTCGATTAAGGATATTAAAACACAAATATAAAGTCGTTTGAAGAAAAACGACTCCCGGGCGAAGCCGGGTAACCAGCTAGTTTTATGTACAATTCTTTAAGATTTGATCAATTATTTGCCGAAAAATTGGGAAAATTTCGGATACCGGTTCCCAAAAAAATCGGTAACGAAAAACTATACACTCTATAGCACTCCCCGGAAAATTCTACCCCTGTTTCATATATAATGCTTTAAGATTCGGTGGAAAACTGTAAATTTGCATAGCGGACAAACATACATACATTCATTTTTATATATATAGAGATGTCACCAAGTTTCAAGTTAATTGGCTTCTTTTCAATTTAAAATTCAAAATTCAATCGCCGAAAAATTCGTCAAACTTCTGATACCTGCTTCCAAAAATCGGTAATGAAAAATTATATACTTTATAGCACTCCCCGGAAAATTCAACCCCTACTTTATGTACAATTCTTTGAGATTCGGTCATTCCGAAACCGGTTTCCAAAAATAAAAAAAACCGGTTTCCAAAAAATTGTAAACAAAAAACTATACACATAGTGGCACTCCCCGGAAAAATTCTACCCCTATTTCATATATTTCAATCAATTATTTCCCGAAAAATTTAAAAAAATTTAAAAAGATCGGTAACGAAAAACTATACACTCTATAGCACTCCCCGGAAAATTCTACCCCTGTTTCATATATAATGCTTTAAGATTCGGTGGAAAACTGTAGATTTGCATAGCGGACAAACATACATACATTCATTTTTATATATATAAGAGATGTCACCAAGTTTCAAATTAATTGGCTTCTTTTCAATTCAAAATTCAAAATTCAATCACCGAAAAACGTCAAACTTCTGATACCTGCTTCCAAAAAAATCGGTAATGAAAATTATATACTTATAGCAATCCCCGGAAAATTCAACCCCTACTTTATGTACAATTCTTTGAGATTCGGTCATTCCGAAACCGTTTTCCAAAAAATCGGTAACAAAAAATAGTACATTTTATAGCACTCCCCGAGAAATTCTACTCCTTCTTCATGTTAATTTTTTAAGAATCAATCAATTATTTCCCGAAAAATTTAAAAAATTAAAAAAACCGGTTTCCAAAAAGATCGGTAACAAAAAATGATATTATCTATAATTCCTTGAAATTCGGTGAATTTTTTCCCGAAAAATTAAAAAAATTAAAAAAACCGGTTTCCAAAAAAATCGGTAACAAAAAACTATACACATAGTGGCACTACCCGGAAAATTCTACCCCGATTTCATATATTTCAATCAATTATTTCCCGAAAATTTAAAAAATTAAAAAAACCGGTTTCCAAAAAGATCGGCTATACAAATTATACAGTTTGTAACACTCCCCGGAAATTCTACCCCTGTTTTATATACAATTCTTTAAAATTCGTCAATAAATTCCCGAGAAATTGAAAAATTTCGGTACGATTCCAAAAAAAATCGGTCAATGAAAAATTATACACCTTATATGGTACTCCCCGGGAAATTCTACCCTAGTTTTATATACAATTCTTAAGATTTGATCATTATTTGCCGAAAAATTGGGAAAATTTTGGACACCGTTCCCAAAAAAATCGGTAACGAAAAACTATACACTCATATAGCACTCCCCGGAAAATTCTACCCCTGTATCATATATAATTCTTTAAAAATTCGGTTGAAAACTGTAGATTTGCATAGCGGACAAACATACAAACATACAAACATACATTCATTATATATATATATATATATATATATATATATACTATATATATATATATATAATATATATATATAATATATATACTAGCTGGTTACCCGGGCTTCGCCCCGGAAGACACGCCTTGTAGGACATATGTAATAAGACAAATAGGTACAGCGTATATTTACATTTAACGCCAATAGATTTCCGCATCACCCTTGAGGTACTATTGTAAATGCGTTTTTTTTTTTAGTGGTTTCCCCAGTAGGCCTATTCCACTGTAAAAAATTTTCCGGGAGTGCCATAAAGTGTATTGTTTTTTGTTACCGATTTTGTGGAAACCGGTTGTTCTAATTTTTCTAATTTTTCGGGAAAATAATTGACCGAATCTCATTCGTTAGTGGATCGAATTTTTTCCCAAAATATATGAATACCTTAATATCCCCATTATATCTTGCAAAAGAAGCGAGGATTAAATATAACAGTCATGTAAAATGTAAATGTAAATGTTTTTTAACAGAAATTTTAAAGAATTATTGATTAAATAACCAAATTTTTTTTAAAAATGTCCGTGGTTGCTCTAACTTTTTTATGAAATTTTGAGATTGCTCGCTCGCATCTTTGTACAGCGACCGTTCAAGAAAAGCAACTCGAAAAAGAGATTGAATTTTGAATTTGAGAAGCCGATTAGCTTGAAACTTGGTGACATTTATGAGTATATGTTCGGCTCTGTATTAGCGGATAGTAGCCGTTTTTTTACAGGCGCAGAGCGCCCCCTTTTTTTATACAGGCGCACAGCAGCTCTGAATTGGCGGATAATAGCCGTTTTTTTACAGGCGCACAGCAGCTCTGTATCGGCGGATAGTAGCCGTTTTTTTACAGGCGCAGAGCAGCCTTTTTTATACAGGCGCACAGCAGCTCTGTATTGGCAGATAGTAGCGTTTTTTTTTTACAGGCGCACAGCAGCTCTGTATCGGCGAAATAGTAGCCTTTTTTATACAGGCGCACAGCAGCTCTGTATCAGCGAATAGTAGCCGTTTTTTTACAGGCGCACAGCAGCTCTGTATCGGCGAATAGTAGCCTTTTTTATACAGGCGCACAGCAGCTCTGTATCGGCGGATAGTAGCCGTTTTTTTATATATAGGAAAAATGTAATAAAAATGTAATTATTATCTAAAAAAATGTATTAATTATATTTATAATTATTACATTATATTTTTTATCATAATTTCTTTTTTAAAAATTCTCCAAAAATATCTACGACCTTTTTTTCTATTTTAGAACTTCTTTGTATACCACATTGATGGTTCTTCCCTCAGGCGCTAGTATCACAAGACTGTTTGGTGAGCTCACTCTCGAACATGCCACATAGAACTGCCCAATGTGAGAAACAGTCCCTCACTTAAATCAATTCCTGCTACTTTTAACGACTGCCCCTGAGACTTGTTGATAGTCATCGCAAAACAAACTTTGATAGGGAACTGCAACCTCTTGAACTCAAAAAGATACTCTGATGATATTAGTGGTATACGTGGTATAAATACCGTCTCTCCCCGTGCACAGCCGGTGAATACTGTGGCCTCGATCACATTTCTGTGTAGAGCCTTCACCTGAAGCCTTGTACCATTGCAAAGTTTTGGCGGATTCAAATTTCTCAACAACACTCACTGGTGCCCCCACTTTAAGGAAAAGCTTATGGGCTGGTAAGCCAGGAGGGTTCATTGTGTTAAGGAACTCTTACTGGGTAGTTGACCGCGTCATCCGTATCTACTCACCGAGTCCACAGATCTGTAATTCCATTTCTCCTTCCTCGAATGATTTAAGAAGAATGTCATTAATGACACCAGCTTTATCCTTCCTAGGGGTCAGAATGGCACGCTCGCACAGCCAATCCATAGATTTTCTTTTTTAATATCCGCAATATCAGGGTATATCTTATTAATAAGGCTCTCTAAGGTTTTTACTACTAAACCTAGACTTGCAGGAATAATCACCCTTTTCCTTCCGTCTCAGGATACTCTTCCATCTCCAATTTTTAATAATATTTTTGAAAATTGCCCTGCAAAAACATCACCTTTCAAGTGTACCCTCATGTTCTTCCTGATAGAGATTTTCCTGATAAGGGACCACAAATGTGATTTTTTTACACACGCCTTGACTTCGTCTGCTCGAGTTCCCCTTGGCACTACTGGCAAAGTTTGTCTGAAATCTCCAGCAAGCAACACGGTCACTCCCCCCCATTACTCCATCGTTACCCCTAATATCTTTGAGGGTTGTGCTCAATGCCTCAAAAACCCCCCTTATGTGCCATGGTGCTTTCATCCCAAACAATGAGCTTACAATCCCGTAGTACTTAGCCATGTTACTTTGTTTTGAAATATTGCACAGTGGTTTTTCTGTTTGGATTAAATTCAGAGGAAGCTTAAAAGCAGCGTGAGCGGTCCCTCCCTCCCTCCAACAATGTAGCAGCGATCCCTGACGATGCAACAGCCAAAGCAATTCCACGTTCTCTCCTTACCCTCGCCAGAAGTAAGTTGATGAGAAAGGTTTTCCCAGTACCACCTGGAGCATCTAAGAAAAATACCTGACCATCTCCTGACTCTACGCTACTAAGAACCTGCCGATAGACAGCGAGTTGCTCATCTTGTCAATAAACTCTCGTTATTCGATACCACTTCTTCCAAGGCATTTACATCATAGTTTGTCTCCCTCAAATAGTCTCTATTCCCCAATACCCCTCTAAACCTTTTTGGCTGAGGCAGGCCCATACTGTTCCAACTCCTGTCCTCCCAAAGCCATCACTGCGTCCTCAATCATTACCAGGCATCTGTTGTACACCTCATCTATCATGTTCTGCGCACTACCTTTCAACTCTCTCTCTACCTGTCGCCATAATATCCTCTGAGAAGCTGTCTTTATACTTTTCCCAAAGACTCAGAGGTTCGGAAAGTTGGCAGAATGCCAACATCACTGTAAAAAGCTCCCTCAGCTTTAAAGGTGAATCACATAATGCAGCTTCTTCTAAGGTATTGTCCCATTGCTTGTCATCTTCCAATAAACCTAACGCTTTGCATGTAGACTGGAATGTGGGACAGAGGACACCATTCACAGTCCTCAGATCTAAAAAAGACATTGGACCTCAAATCTCATGTAGCAACAAACGCAGATAATAACACTCAGTGTTGTTTGGATGGATGGTATACACTCTTCCCAATGCGTGGTCCTTCTTTATTCCTGACCAGCCATCCACATCTTTCCCCCTCTTTCTTCTCTCAAACTTATTATTTTTCCACACATAATATGAAGGAACCTCATAGTACAGGAGAGTTTTTGCAAAATCGGTCAGTTTTGCAAAGTTCAAAAAAAGCCAATAGTGTTGTCTGAGGTGGGTTATTCATCCTCTCAATTAAGTTTGTAGAGTTGAAGTACACACGCTGACCATTTTCAAGGTGAACATTGAGATGGAAGACAGAGGGGTACCTCTCATGTATTGGGAACGCCAAGATTCTCCAAACCGCCTCTGAGCTACTTATGTACCGTCCACTCTCGTACATCTTCACCTCATCTTTCTCACTCTCCAGGGCAAAAACCGCCTGGTCACTTCCCTTGTTCACGTACTTGCAAATGTACTTAATAGACTTTACAGAATTGCATAATTCCACATTGATATGAGCATTGAAAGTACGTAACAATACAGGGTTGTACGGCACCACCCAACGATTGTCCAGTTCTATTCCATTGATTTCTACGGTGTAGCCACCATCAACTGGAGACCTCCTCCGATACTGTGGATATCCATCGCTTCCTGTCTGAGTGTCATTTTTAAATATTCGCGGATACTTCTTGCTGCACCTGCCTTCTTTCATGCAAGGCGAATTGTAGTTTAAGCCCCCGCATGGGACCATGAATCATGTTGGCTTTAACAATATTGTGTAAAAAAGAATCTTTTAAAGGATCAGGTATTTCCGCACAGATGACTTTGTCGATCATATCAGAGAAGATGCGCTGCTCTAGCCACAGCAATATGTGTATGTGAGGCAGACCACGCTTTTGCCACTCAACAGAGTACATGTAGCAACACACTTTTCCAAACAGACTACCCTTATTCAGTAGAGCCATCATTTTCTTCACCTTAAGATGAAATACTCTAGCTATAATGTCGTGTCGATCATGAGTTTTTTGCCCAGGCAATAATGCATCTGTTATATCCTTCCACTTTGGATTACAAGTAAAAGTGATAAACAGATCAGGACGGCCGTGGTAGCGGACGTATGTCATTGCGTCTTGTGTCCGCTCATGCATATAGCGAGGTCCTCCAGTGAAAGATGACGGAAGCACCACCATTTTACCCAGCTGAGAAACGTCAACATCCTGCCTTCCCACGGCATCCCTCAGGTGAATGTAGCTTTCTGCCCTAAGCTGCGCCTGATTATTCTTAATATAGTTCAACCTTTCTGTCTCTATTTTAGCGTACATGTCAACCAGAAACTGACTAAAAAGAGAACGGAAGTACACCAAGTGGTTGACTTCCCCTTCCCTGATCATAATTCGATATGAGTAAAAGCTCGCTGCGGAAACTAAATTTTTAAGTTGCAACTTGGTCTGAGGGTCTCGCTGAGGAATGGCAGTCGAGTATCCATCCTCGCCACGGCAAAACATGAGCGGGTACTGCAAGGCGTCGTACGATCGGTGGACCTCGCTGATGCGCCGTAGTTTGTTATCGTGGCTCTGCAGCACGATGTCTCGCTTGTCGAATTGCTGACCCACAATCACCAGAGCTACCTCATTTGCTATTGGTGCGTTAAAGCGACCTCTATGAGCGTCATCTGGTTTTCTGTCTGCATGGATAACAACTTCAAACTTTTTGCAATTTGGAGATACCTTATCTAAAGTGGTTTTCAGGTCCTTTATGTAGCTGTTAACGTCATGTAACATTCTCTGTAATTCTTTGACTAATCCCTGTTTGACATCTGAAAAATTGCTGCATCTTAAACGCACTTCCCTATCATCCTCTCCCACAAAATAAATTTGAAGAAATTGAGCTTCCTGTTCAGGTAATGGCAGCAGACTTCCTACCAAGTGATATACCTGCCCCTGAACTTTAAAAGTCGGTATAAAGCCATCTTGTAGAACCTGCTTACCGCCGAATGATGTCATACTAAAGCAGCCATTGTACTTTCTAATACTGTTCATAAAGTGAACGTGCTCTGGGTGTCTGCCCATTACCAAACTATATAAAGGCTCAGGCAGAGGTTCTAAGGGTGCAAGCTGCACCTTTCCAGCGTTGCAACACATGCCAGGGGACTCTTCCTCCCATTTAAGAGCATTGCAATATTTGCACTTGTGACTCATAGTTCCCAAAGCTATAATGCTCTCTGTCTCATAAGCCACGTCTGGATCATATGCCATACCTGAGTGAGCTTTAACCGTCCACGGAAGTAATCGCTTTTCTACTCTTCTTCCAGGATTACTGTGTTCATATCGAGACTCTGCTCCTCTGTGCACCTCAGGATTTATTTGTTGGTACCTAGCACCGCTTTTCTGTGCATTTCTGGATTTTTTTGTTGGTATCTAGCCACCGTTGTTCTGTGCATCTCAGAATTTATTTGTTGATACCTAGCCATCGCTTTTCTGTGCATTTCTGGATTTTTTTGTTGGTACCTAGCCACCGCTGTTCTGTGCATTTCTGGATTTTTTTGTTGGTACCTAGCCACCGCTGCCTTATGCACCTCAGGATTATTCTGTGCATATTTTCTTGACGCATTTTTTAGTTGCTTTCTCCTTTTCGCATTGGTATATCTTGTACGACGTTTTCCATGAGTCTTATTAGGAATTGGTATAAATGTAGGCTTTGAGAAATCTGAGTTGAAGTCAAGCTGAGAGAAGGACGATTTGTTGTTCTCTTCCTCAGGTTCACATTGCTCGTACGCATCAAAATGTCCCTTAGAAATATCTTGTGTAAAACGTATTCTTCTAACAGGGTTACCTTCCTCACCGAAACTCTCATAGAGCTCACCATTACGGTAAACCTCAAAAACAAACCCGAAAAGTTGTCCAGCCGCCACCAACTCGCATAAACCACCATAAGTAAAGGGTTTCGACATTTCATCGAGATACTCGCTGAAGCTATTGTAATTGTTCCCCAAGCTGTCGTGGGACATAATTGAAAATTCCTCCCAGTTATCCACCACATGACTCACGATTATCTCACGCACTTCCCTCGCCATTAACTGTGTGTTATACATGAGATAGGAGAGGGCCCGGAAAAGGCAGGCTCCATCTCCTATAATAGGGACAATAGTGTGAGCTACCATCTCCCCATTAACATTTAAAAAATCGATTGCCATCCCAACTTAATTAAAAGTGACAAAGCGCTCTCAAAAATTAAATTATTTTTCCTTATTTAGCTATAAACTACATTTAACGATAGGAAAAGGGTCAATAAATCTAAACCGATACTATTGCCTCTCCTTTTTTATTATAAACTAATTACCTGATTAACTGCAAACACGAAATTAACGTAAAAGATACTTTCCAGTTTTCTCCTTCTCCCTCTCTCCCTCTCTCTCTCTCTCCCTCTCTCTCTCTCTCTCTCTCTCTTGTCTAAATTAAACAAATAACAATTATTAAAACATAATAATTTCAGGAATGTAAATATTATGTTAAGCTATTACAGTAATTCAAAGAATGAAATGTAGTATGTTGAAACATAATACATAAATTATAATTAAATATAGTATATTGAATCTTAATTTCACATAAATAAAAATTCACAAACGAAATACCCTCTAAGTGCATCAACCAGCGTTGGCTAGGTATCAACAAAATAACCTTCTTATTAAAACGTAATAATTTCATGATTTTCAATATTATGTTGAATTATGATCTACTCTATCTCTTCCTTACCTCTTCTTCTTCTCCTTACAAAAACACTATCTCCCTGTTTTTTTGCTCTCTCCCTCTCTCTCTCTCTCTCTCTCTCTCTCAATGATTACGTTAAGTTTTTTAAATTTTCTGTGTTCGAGGCAAATCTCGCAAGATGATAAATATATGTCTGTCTATCTGTCTAAATAAAGCAGATAACAACTATTAAAAGATAATAATTATAGGAATGAAAATATTATGTTAAACTATTACAGTAATTCAAAGGATGAAATGTAGTATGTTGAAACATAATATTTACATAAATTAAACCTCACAAACAAAATAACCCCGATGTGCTCAAAGCAACCGTATTACCACTTACCTACTCTATCTCTTCCTTACCTCTTCTTCTTCTCCTTACAAAAACACTATCTCCCTGTCTTTTTTTGCTCTCTCTCTCTCTCTCTCTCTCTCTCTCTCTCTCTCTCTCTCTCTCAATGATTACGTTAAGTTTTTTAAATTTTCTGTGTTCGAGGCAAATCTCGCAAGATGATAAATATATTTGAAGCATGCCACGCATAAAACAAAAGAATAAGTTATCAATTATTCGAGATATTGAATTAAAGTCTTTTAAGAAAAAATATATTTATAAAATAAAATTTAATTTATTTAACTCTGTATCACGCGTATATTTATAACTTTAAATAAAAAATAAATTTGAAAGATACTATGTATTCTCTACCATTAATTACGTTTTTTTAAAAGAAATTTTTTAAAGAAAACTATACACAGTAGCACTCCCAGGAAAATTCTACCCCGATTTCATATAATTTTGGTAAAAATTCGGTTCAGGGGTTCGGGCTGGGCGTTGATGAGTCAGTCAGTCAGGACATCTTCCTGCACTCCCCAGTAAAAAAATTTCGGTACCGGCTTCCAAAAAGATCGGTAACGAAAAATTGTACACTTTATAGCACTCCCCGGAAAATTCTACCCCTGTTTGGACTGACTGACTAACTGACTGACTGACTTTTAATTAAAAAATTGGAAAAATTAAAAAAATCGGTTTTCAGAAAATCGGTACAAAAACATCAGCCAAAGTCAATGCAACGCTCCATCAGCTAAAGCTCTGCAAACACCTATTGCCGCCTCATCTCAGATCACGGCTTATAACTACCCTGATTCTGCCTCTGTTTGATTATTGTTGCGCCGCATTTACTGACATCACTGCCGAACACAACCTTCGTCTTCAAAGGTCTCTGAATACTTGTGTTCGGTTCATCTTCCAGGTAAAACGGGATGAGCACATAACTTCTTTCTATGAGAAACTACAATGGCTCAAGATTAAATCCAGGCGTAAATACTTTGTCGGCTGCCTGACCTTCAAACTCTTGAACCTTGAAATCTCTGATGCGATTTCTCGTAGATTTGAACGTAGATGCGATACAGTATCCCGTGATACCAGGGCATCAGCCGATGCTCTCATCCTGCCGCAATGTCGCACAGAATTTTATAGACGCTCTTTCATCTGCTCAGCTGTCGAATTTTGGAACAATATTCCAACTGGCATATGTCGCGCACCTACCCTTGACGCATTCAAACAAAAATTGTACGACTATCTGCTTAGTAATAAGCCTGACGTCTTTTGCTATACCTTGTTATATATATGCATACTATTCTTAATTGCTTTTCTATCTATAAAATATTTGTTATAATTTTTATACATACTATTCTTAATTTACTTTTATATCTTCTATACAACATTTGTTACAATTTGTATGTGATGGCAACTTTTTTCTCTTTGTATAAGTTCTTTACGCTTGAGGGGACATTGTCCCAGAGCGTATAATAAATAGTGATTTCTCTCTCTCTCTCTCTCTCTCTCTCTCTCTCTCTCTCTCTCTCTCTCTCTCTCTCTCTCTCTCTCTCTCTCTCTCTCTCTCTCCCTCTCCCTCTCTCGCCCATCACAGTTTATATCTCTCTAAAATGCTATAAATTGAAAAATATTACTTTTTTATCTACTGAAGTTCAATTCCGTCATATACAATTCTTTGAGATTCACTCAATTATTTCCTAAAAATTTGGAAAAATTTCGTAAACGATTTCCAAAAAGATCGGTAACAAAGAACTATACAGTTTATAGCACTCCTTGGGAAATTTTACCCCTGTTTTATATACAATTCTTTAAAATTTGTCAAACTTCTGATACCGGTTTTCAAAAAGATCGGTAACGAAAAATGATATACTTTTTATAGCACTCCTCGGAAAATTTAAACCTTGCTTTATGTACAATTCTTTGAGATTCGATTATTCGGAACCGGTTTCCAAAAAGATCGGTAACAAAAAATAGTACACTTTATAACACTCCCCGGGAAATTCTACTCCTACTTCATGTACAATTTTTTGAGATTCAATTAATTATTTTCCAAAAAATTTGAAAAATTAAAAAAACCGGTTTCCGAAAAGATCGGTAACAAAAACTGTACACATCATGGCGCTCCCTAGAAAATTCTACCTCTACTTCATATACAATTCTTTAAGATTCGGTCAATAAACTCCCGAAAAATTGAAAAAATTTCAATACCGGCTTCCAAAAAGATCGGTAACGAAAAATTATACATTTTATAGCACTCCCCGGAAATTTCTACCCCTGTTTGATCTATAATTTTTTGAGATTTGGTGAATTATTTCCCGAAAATTTGAAGGAATTAGAAAAACCGGTTTCCAGAAAATCGGTAACGAAAAACTATACACATAGTGGCACTCCCCGGAAAATTCTACCCCTATTTCATATACTTTTGACAAAAATTCGGTTCAGGGGTTTGGGCTGGGCGTTGATGAGTCAGTCAGTCAGTCAGTCAGTCAGGACATCTTCCTTTATAGATATAGATATATATTGATTACGGAGTTCGCGGATCGGCGGGCGTGCGGGCTTGCTGAAGCGCGAGGTACGAGCGCGGGATAGGCGACGCGGTATCGCAAAGGTGGGTAGCGCTAAGCGCGCGCGACGCAAGAGTGCGATATCGAACGGCTAAGATCCTTAGCGGAGATAGGGAAGTACTCTCTATCTCCTGGCGTATCGATTCACGGAAGCGGAGGGCGGCACCGGGTGGCCAAGATCCTTGGCGAGTAAGAGAAGGACTTTCTTACCCTGGTTCGCGCCGGTGTCACAAGGTGCAGAAGGGAATTCGAGTCAACCGCCGAGATACTTCACTTGGCAGAGGCAGAGAGCACCTTCTACCTCCTGGTTGTTCGACTGTGGGATTTTGGGATTCGTGAGCAGCGGAGAGTCGGTCGGATCGGTTGCTAGCTCACGGCGGAATCTAATTGTTAGTAACATTGCTCGGTTTATATACCCGCGATGGTGGGTCGGCGTGGCGGGGGTATACGCGACGGCAACGGCGCGCGCCGGGACGGAGCGACGGAGCGTTCGGGAAGTACGGCGCCCCGACGTCGCGGTTGCGTTCGGTGGCTCTCGGCCGTTTTCGGCACCGCTCGGCGCTCCGAGTCGGTTGCCGCGCTAAGTCCGTTTGCGGACTAATACACGGGATAGACGGATTAAAAAAAGGGCACATCGTGCCTTGTCTCGCCTGGCGGGTGTTCGGCCGGGCGGCGTCCGGCTGATGCTTGCCGGGAATGATGCGTTACGGGGCGCATCGTTACAATATTCTTCAAAACAATAACGCTCCATTGACTTATGCGAAATTGCAAAAGTTGCAGTTTTGCACGTGTTCGATGAAATCATCGCGAGACACGTATGCTCTTGAAAAGAAATCATATTTGATGCCCGATGAGGTGATTTCATCACGAATGTTCTTGACAAAGATATCACATTTAATGTATATGTGGATTGTGGTGGTGGTCACCATGCAGCATCCGTACATTGGCGCTATTTTTGCAAGATTTGCAGTTTTGGGTATGTATAAATGGTCTACGAGGTTTCTAGAGCGCAGTCGAGAGTTCGATACGGTTCGAGTACGTCGCAAACAGCCTCCAGATACGACGAACACTCACGGTGCGAACTACTATGTTCCGATTCATGACGAAACGTGCGAGAAACAGCACAATAAGTAAGTACCGCTAATTTTCACATATACCTGTGCAAAACAAGTTTTATAAACATATAATTGTATTTTTTCAGTTTTGGTAAACCCCGCTACACGCCACGTATTTTGGGAAGAAGATTTGCCTTGACATCAACAGCGTATAAATTTTTGGATGTTGGAATTAACGCGGGACCTATGTCCTCTGTGGATATACTTATGGGCGATAACCGAGGCAATCGGATAATTCTGCTACATGCAACGTGGGTGACATTCATCGAAAAACGTGCAGATATACAGCGAATCGTGCAGTCATCGGCACCATCATCGCTAACGTTTCGAGATCTGGAGCTTGTTAAAATACGTGACGCAGATATTGTAAAATTGACGTCGTGCGGCATCAACTTGTACATGAAACCGTCAACTGTACTTTTCCTGTTCGAACTAGAACATTGCGTCGAGAATGTGTATTTTTAACTATGTCTAAATGTTCACGGTGTAAGTGAAAAATTCAAACAGTTTGTAACAATTTTACGTCAAAATTGTATCACCGATAAATGTAACGCATATTATAATCTTGCGGGAATTTTATGATAAAAATTCGATTATTGATTGTGAATTATTAGCCTACGCTTTAGATACTATTATGTATAATGCGCTACATGATAAATAAATGCATATAATATGGTTAAAAAATTTCCTTTTCATTTACCGTTCCCTGTCGTTAAGCTTTGTTTATCGTTTACTTAAATATAATATTAAAATTAAATATTGCGAAGATCTAAACAATTAAATATTGTTGGCGAAAAAAAGATATGCGATCGTGAGCGATAACGCGAACGCGGGAGAAAGACCGCGCGAACGAGAAGACGCGCGCGACCGGGGAACAGGGGAAACATCTACGAGGGAGAGATAACGCGAGCGGGAGCGAATGACGTCACGCGGACCGGCGCGGCCGTTGCACGCGGACCCCTTCCGCGGCGAAACGCGAACGTTCCGCGGCGCGGCGAAAGTCATCCTCCCTCGCGGCGCCGAAAAACGCGGTTCCCCCCTCGCCCCGCAGCGCCGGAAAACGTGGTCAGCCTCCCCCGCGGCGCCGGAAAACGCGGTCCCTCCCCTCCACTCGCGGTTTCCCCCGCCCACGGTTCCCCCCGCCCGCGGTTTCCCCCTCCGCCCGCGGTTCCCCCCTCCCCAACCCGCAGTCCCCCCCGCGGTTCCCCCCGCCCTTTACCCCCCTCAGATTCCATGGCCCGGAATCGGCCTAGTTTACCTACTTATGTGTGTTTAATTGCGTCACCCTCGCTCCGAATTCCCTCCGGGTCAAAGCCACGTCCTGAGATATTGCGGCAGAAAATATTAAAATATCGTGCTTGGTGGCGCGGTTGTCCGCGCCTGGCGCCCAGATTTGGCTAGTGGAGTCGTGTTGGTGAACTTAATCTTCGATAGCCCTTCTCCGGATAGCGAGACCGGAGGAAAAAGCGTCGCAACATACAAAGTGAATATGTAAAACATAATTGCTGAATAAACATTTAATAAAACCATTATTGTTATTTACTGCATACTGCATATCAAGTTTTATATAATATGTATAATCTTGATTAATATTTGTTATTCGAGTACCAGTAAAATTTAATAATTTTTTGATTGCTTCTGTTTTATAAAAAGAAATTGCGCATTTCCAGTAAAACCTTGCAAAATCTTTTTTTTATATATTTCTACGATTTTTTGTTACTAAGTTATCGTAGATTAAAATAAAAAGATTGAAATAAACAATGAAGATTTTTACTTTGTTTGCTCATAACTCTTAAAATTGCAATTCAAAAAACAGATTCTTAAAGCTAAAACTTTGCTTTATTGAACGGTATAATTGCTAAATTTTTTTAAATAACAGACATGATACAAATAAAACAAATTTATTTTTGTTTTTTTGTACTTTTAAGTATTTTGCATTTAAAAATAATTTACATTATTTTCATCTATTTGTATCATGTCTATTTGTTATTTAAAAAATTTGGCAATTATACCGTTCAATAAAGCAAAGTTTCAGCTTTAAAAATCTGTTTTTTGAATTGCAATACGATGATTTTTAAGGAAGTTACAAGCAATCAAAGTCAAAATGGTCATTTCTTATTCAATCCACGATAAAAACTTTTAAAAGTAGAGATTTCAAGCTTTAAAAATTTTTTTTTAAATTTAAATTCTGTTCATTTTTAACAAAGTTACAGCTGCTTGAATTTTATTTATTTTTAAAGATTTAGTGTTCTTTTAAAATATTTAACACATTGAAGATAGTGAAAGTGCTTCTGCATGCTCGGATTTTAGATTTCGAATATGCAACAAAATCAATATGTAAGTATTTCTTCAGAAAAATGTATCAACATTGGTTAGCGCTTAAACGTTAAATTTTTTTTGCGTTAAAAACTAAAGCTGTGATCTATTTAAACATTATTGGTGCAATAACTAGGTAAAACATCAATTTAAACATACATATGTGTAGTTTAGACAGGATATAAATCCAGGTCAGAATTACAAATCTTGAATGTACCAGCATTTAATTATACAGTAAATATAATATATATTTATTTACAATGACAATAGATTATACATATTAAATAATACTTGATTTGGTAAGTATGAATAAATAACAACAATATAATAGTTTTATTAAATGTTTATTTAACAATTATGTTTTTATAATGTCAAAGATTATGTATAATCCTTGACAAAATTAAAACGCTTACAAGTTTACAAATTATTGCTCGCTTAATCGATCTAGAAAGGTGAAAATCTGCGGCAAGTATATTCAGAAATAATTGAGATTTGTTGCGCGAGAGCAATAAAATTACATTCTTTTTTATTTTAATGACCCTCATGTTTCCAGATACAAAATAAAAATGATGCAATATATTTTGCCATGTATTTTGATGTATCTATTTTGAAAATATATAGTGATTCGTGTTTGTGTGTGCACATTGGAAGCCCATTTCTTTTTAAAAAAAGAATAAAAAATGAATATGTGTTTAAGAACATTATGAAAAGTTTGTACGTTTATGAGATATCTTAATTATACACGTAAAAAAAGAAACAAAGAACTAATTGTAACTCCAACATGTCTTACTGCATAAAATGTAATAGATTCTTTCTATCGAGTGTCAGTTCTGTAAAAAGAGTGCATTTTGAAAAGATTATTTTAAACAATATTTTTTATGATAATTGAATAATTAAAAATAGAATTTTAATGATAGAAGCACACCATATTTTTATAATTTTTGCAATAATATTAACAGATTCTGCATAGCACTACAGAATTAAACATTTTTAGAACCGAACATGTAATGGAAACTTAATTAGAAAACTATCATACATTTATCTATTAATTTTTAACAAAGAAATTCAAATTACTATGTAACGTTTGCGTTTTCTCGCTCGGAATTCGCTCACCAGGCCAGGGTGAGAAAACGTGGAGACACTGGTTGGTTTTACATAAAGCTCTTTATTCCTACTATTCACAATACAGTTTGATGGAGGGTGTGAGTGTCTGTATGTGTGTGTGTTGCTCCGCTGAGCCGCAGTGTACGTGTGCAGGGTTGATGCGCGGTCGGACAGAGACGGACTTGCGGACAGGCGCGGAGGCGCGGTTGCCTGGCGGATTCGCGGGCAAGTACGGTGGCACGGTTGCCTTACGGATTCGCGGACAGGTACGGAAGCACGGTTGCCTTACGGATTCGCGGATAAACACGGAGGCACGCTTGCCTTACGGATTCGTGGATAAACACGGAGGCACGCTTGCCTTACGGATTCGCGGACAGTTAGGTCGGTCAAGAAGCTCAGTCGGGAGCGCCCGACTGAGCGGCCCGTACACCGGGAGCGCCCAACTGAGCGGCCCGTACACCAGGAGCGCCCGTCTTCAGTACGGCGGAAAGGGTAGGGAGCGCCCGACCCAGAGGCAGGAAAGGGCAGGTAATACCAACCGGGAGCACCCAGCTGGGGAGGCCCGTACCCTGGGAGCGCCCAGGTGAGAACGGGAGCACCCGTTCTCTGTACGGAGAAAGTTGTTGGGAGCGCCCAACCTGGTGAAACGGTCTCGGAGAGCGGTCGTGTCGGGATCGGGATTAGGACAGGACTAGTGACTCAAGTCGGCTCGAGTCTCCTATTTATACCCCGAATGAGGGCGGTGGGGGCTGCTCCACCGCTCGGGCTGCCCCACCGCTCGGGCTGCCCCGCCGCTCGGGCACAGGAATGCACGTTGAATAGGTGCTAGGTGCCCAGGGAGAAACGAGAGATTGGATAGACATCTAGCAAACGTTTATCAGACGCATCTAACTTAGATCGATAGACGCATCTAGATCGACGTCTAAGTGGCCTTTTTTAGACGCATATAATAGACGTCTAATAGACGTTCTGCGTAATAGACGTATTATAGACGTATAATAGACCTACCACTAAAGTAAAACAACAAATTTACTTATTACTAAATAATAATAATACTAAATAATAATACGTACTGTGACGTGACATTTGACGATAGCTCGGCCGAGGGGAAGGTCAGGGATGGCGCCTCGACTCGAGTCGAGGAAGGGCTACCCTCGTTAACTAACCTTTTTGCGCTAAGTTTCGTAGGAATGACAGGTGGTGCCGGAGCAGGGGATCATCCACCGAATGTAACAGCGATAGTCGCGACGAGGGAAGAACGGGCGCTCGGAGGACGTACGGCGGAGTGGTCAACCGACGGGCGGGCTACCGGGACTTACCGCTGAAAAAGCGCCAGGGATGTCTCGCACAGCAACACGGCCCCGCCGCAGCATAAACACGGGTGCACCACCGCGACTGCAGCGCGGGTGGACGACCTGCACACTTCACCCGACGGCGCCCAGAGGGCCAAGCGGCGCCGCCACGGCCTGGCCAGCCGGGCGGGAAAACCGCGAAGGGCCCCGGCACACGCAATAGCCGAATCAAATGGGCCGCGGGAAAATGGCGGAAAATCGTCTGCAACGTCGCGAACAGGCGACACACACCACCAATCGGCGGGGCGGAAGGGCTGCGAGCTTGAGGGCGCGCGCCGCGGGGGCCCGGCGTAGTCCCGCCAGGCCGACCGCTCCTCACTATCGATCGGGATACGGACGAGGAGCCACCCCAGGACGAGCGCCCCGACGCCGCCGAGCCGCAGCGAGCAGCTAACACTGTAAGATCTCCACTCCGGTGCTACCAAGTAATTGAGGGCTCGATCTCGGTCGCGACCCGGCGCCAGTAAATGTACATATCGATTCAATTACCGGGTAAATCGGCTTGATTGCGTATCGCCTTTGGATACCGGCTCCCGTCGTCGTGGGTGCCGGGTAGCTTATCGCGGCTATTTGTCGGGACCGCGGACACGTGGCCGGCCGAGATCGCAGCCAAGAATATTTCTGAAAATCCTCCTCGAAGCTTACGCGATCAACAGTCAATTCGCGGTAATTGTGGCGTATATTTTGTGAGTCGTGGGCGGAAGCGTATCGCGGGCGGTGCGCTCCCCGGATATTGTGCTTAGCGTTGCGTGTTCGTGAATATTAGGGCTTGTCGTGCGTGGAAACATACCGTGCGCGTCGCGAGAGTTCGCACCAGGCACCTTACGGTGGATTGAGAGCGTCGCGGATATCTTGCGCCGCGTGCGCGGGCAAATATCGTCGCACTCGCTCGAGGGAGAATCTCGCGAGCACAATACTGTAGGAATGAAAATGTAGATATCCGATGTTTGTAGGATATAGAAAAGTATAACGTTTAATATGGGATGAGAAATACAAAGAAACCGAGATTAACTCTTTTGCTCGAACAACGCTGAGGCTGAGCCTCGTACAACTCGAAATTATACACGACACGAAACGCTTCAACACGACTTTTCGACTCAAAGGCTTCTCTGTTACTGCTGCCTGGGCAACGGAATGCCCTTCGCTCGCTTGCTTCCGAAAAAACAAAACGACTCTCGACTCAGTTGTCATAAGACGATCAACTCTCTAGCTTCTGGATTCTTCGCAACACATCGTGACACGCACGCGACACGCAACACACACACATACAACACACACACATACGTCTACATCACGTTACATTTCAATACTACACTCGGCCATTCTGCCATCACAGTTGTCCTCAACTGTAGCTACTCTTTACTCTTGGTCAGAATTCTCCGCATCATTCGCCCAAGATTTCATATGATCCGCTGACGTAAAGGTCTGTAAGGGACCTTCATGTTCTCCAACCTTACTCACTAAATATCTATCATTTCGCAGACAACTTTTGACAATATAAGGACCTAAGTATTTCGGCATTAATTTCATTCCGGGTCCGAACTGAGTTCGCTTTATCGCTACCAAATCGTTCTCTACGTATTGCTTGGGTTCTTTACGTCTCTTATTATAGCATCTTTGATTCTCCCGTTGAACTTTAAGATTATTTGCTTAGCTAAAAGTCGTATCTCGTCTCTTTCATTCTGAAAAAGAGTAGCTAACTCCGAATCAATTAATTCTTTAACACGCGGGTTACTCTTAAGGCGCATATGTGTTCCTAAAAGTAAGTTAAACGGTGTAAATCCCGTGCTTCTACTCGGTATTAAATTTATATACTGTTGCGCAATATCTAAATACTTAAACCATTTATCTGGTTTTGGCGTCGTCAATTTAGTCAGCAAGGGTATCAGAGTTTGGTTGATTTTCTCTACTTGACCGTTAGATCGTGGTACGCCAGTCGTGATAAGTACATGCTCAAGGTTCTCTTGCTTACAGTATTCTTTAAACTCTTGAGATGAAAAGGCAGTACCTCTATCAGAAATAATTCGTCTCGGATTTCCAAAAATCACAGCTTGTTTTTTAAATCGATCTATTACTTCAGATGAGCATGTACTTTTAACGGCGTAAAACCAAACAAATTTACTGAACGCGTCAACAACTACAAGAATATGTCGGTAATTCTTTTTCGTAGACGGCAAAGGACCCAAGTGATCGATATGATAAGTATCCAACGGTACACTGCCTTTATCAATAGTATGTAACCAACCGTCTTGTTTACCTTTCTTCCGTTCCGCTAAAATACAATCAACACAATTAAATACTACCTTCTCGATTTTCGCACGCATATTCGCAAACCAATAATCTCTTTTAACTAAAAGCTCTGTTTTATCAATCGAGAAATGCTCTTGTTCATGAGCTCGCCGTATTATTTGTAACTGCATAAGCTTCGGCACCACTAATCGCACATTGTTATCACACAATCTAAATAATAGTCCGTCACGCATAATATAATCTTTGGTAGAACCACGATTCGCTAAATCAATAATTCGTCGGACTTCGCTATCTTCACTTTGCGCTTTCTTTAATTTGACAATTAATCCTTCATCGTTTTCATCTATCGCAAATACATTCGGTAACGCGTTACGACTAAGTGCATCTACATGAGTCATGTTTTTCCCTGCCCGATGTTCGATTGTATACGAGAATTCCTCGAGAAGCAATGCCCATCTCGCTACTCTAACACATAAATTCTTCTTATTCATCGTTAACGTAAACGCGCGGCAGTCCGTAACAATTTTAAATAGAATACCTAACACATAGACTCTAAATTTCTGCAATGCTTTCACTATCGCAAGGACTTCAAGTTCGTAGCTATGATACTTTTCTTCGGCTTCTGTGGTTTTCCCACTCGCATAATACACTGGATGAAACATTCGATCGTCGCTATTGCGTTGCATTAAAATAGCACCGTACCCGTATTTAGATGCGTCTGTATGTAGCTCTGTTTCACGATTCGGATTGTACAATTGCAATACCGGTTTATCGCTTAACAACTTTTTAAGTTCGCGGAAAGCAGTTTTTTCTTTTTCACCAAAATGAAACAATACATTCACTCTTAACAAATTCGTTAACGGACGTGCAATCAATGAATATCCTAATATAAATTTTCGAAAATAACTCGTGAGGCCGATAAAGCTTTGCACCTGCTTTACATTACTCGGTTCCGGAAATCGCAAAACAGCTTCCGTTTTACGCGGGGAGGGGCGGATAGTACCGCTCTCGACAACGTGTCCTAAGTATTCAACACTCTTTTGCAAAAAACGACATTTACTCCAATTTATAATTAGTCCGCATTCGGCGGCTGTCTCTAATACAATCTTTAATCGTCTCAAGCCTTCTTCTTCGTCTGACGCCGGAATGATAACGTCATCTATATAACTCGAAGTAATTTTCGATTGAATATGTACTCTAAGTACTGCATTAATGTATTTTTGGAAAACCGCGGGTGAGTTACACAAGCCAAAAGGAACTACTAAAAATTCGTATTGCCCATCTGGCACGATAAATGAGGTATATTTACGACTGTCTTCGTCCAGTGGTACGTGAAAAAATCCATTCTTAAGATCAAGAGTGGTAAAAACTTTTGCATCTTGTAACGAATCTATTTGATCTTCGATAAGCGGTAATGAAAATCGATCTTTCACGATTTTCTTATTAAGTTCTCTATAATCTACACATAATCGCGTCGCGCCGTTTTTTTTCTTAACTAACACTACCGGACTCGTGTACTCAGATAATGATGGCTGTATAATATCGTCTCGCAACCATTCTTTAATATGCGCGTTCACTTCGTCCTTTTCCGCTTTGGATAATCGTCGCGGTCGCTGATACACGGGTTGATCGTCCTTGACTACAATTGTCATTTTAATGCCTACGTCGCGAGTTTTTACGGGCTTATATGCTTCAATTAAATTTTCAACTTCGCGCCTGTGCTCTTTATTCGCAATATCCGATACGTCAACTTCGTTCATTCCGCAGTCGTAATCTATACTTAAGATTTCGGGAATATCATCAGTCTCTTGTACCGTTTTCTCTATTTTTGTGATCGTTACTTCTCCTTCTCTAGCTCTAAGATCTATGGTGTTCAAGAAATCCGCACCGATCAATAATTCGTGCTGCATAAGATCGTCGGGAATCACATAAATGTCTATCGAGAATCTATTATTATCGACAACTAAATTCGCGGAAAATCTACCTAATGTTGTGTTATTCGGCGCTCCTACTCCACGGAAACGTATTTCACCTTGCTCAAACGGCGGAGAGCCTAATTTAATATACTTGTCTTCTCGTGTCAAAGTCAGATCACTACCGGTGTCTATTAACGCGGTAATCTCGTATCCGTTTACTATAACTTCCTTTCGATTTTTTTTATGCACGGATTTCAACACGCTACACACTTCTTTCGGCACGACTTTCGGAGTATGCTTTTTCGGACACTGCGCGGCCACATGTCCATACTCACGGCACTCGAAACACTTTACACCTTTATCTTTCGTCGGGCACTCTGCTGCGAGATGCGTCGCTGCACCACAGGAATAGCATCTTCTTCTTTGATAGCTGTCTTTCTGCGTCGTAGTCGTAGTTGCATCCCCTTCGTCGCTGGGCTTGGCAGGTCGCTTCTGGTCGCCGTTCTTCGGGATTGTGCCGCTATCCGTCTTTCCTCGTAGCATCACTTTGTCAAACGCTTTTCGTAACGAGGCTGCCGAATCAAATCTTTGAATGCGCGCCTGATCGCAAAGCGTCGGGTCTGGAATTCCATCGATAAGATAGTCCACCATGTCCTCTGGGTCGATGGGTACTCGATTCGCAAGTATCATTTTCTCGTGGAAATACTCGCTGAAACTTTCACCTCGTTTCCAGGAACGTTCTTCAAATTTCTTCCGCAAAGCCACTCTGCTCGATCGATGAAAGAACATCGTTCTCATCTGCGCTTACAAATCTTCAAGATTCATCTGAAGAAATTCGGGCTTTGAATGAAACCACTCGCTCGCCTTGCTTTCCAGCCTCTTGCCCACAAGAATTTTCGCTTCACTTTCATCAAGTTCGTATGTCGTCTTCAATAATTGCAATTGTCGTTCCCATGTTTCAAAACAATCGTCGTTTCCGTGGAAGGGACTTAGCAAATCCGCGATAGCTTGAATGTCCATCCTAGGCCGTCTTGATTCGAATACCGACGACGCTCTTGACGAATGACTGTCCACTGGCTGATTTCGCTGTTGAAAATGTAACAATTCTATTTCCTTACGCGCCAATATGAGCTCTCGTTCGGCTAACTCTGTTTGTTTCCTGGCGAGTTCTAGCTCACGTTGATCGCACTGCGCTGATCCGGAAGTCGTTCCAACACCGGTTGTATTGATTTCACGGGTATCATCGTCTCGCTGTCGTTGTTTTTCTTTGTCCAAAATCCACGAGCCGTTCGGATCCTTTTCCATAAGCCTGTTAAATAACTCGGCTTTCGTCCCGGTTGTAATCAAGCCAAAGGACTTGCACGTATCTCTCAACGCTTGCGCTGAGAAATCGTCGGCCTTCTTCATCGTACAGCTTCTTTTTATCACACAACACACGATCACAGATCACGCTCTTGGAGTTTCGTCTCTCTCTCTCAATCCTGGTTCTGGCTTTCTCGATCCCGGCTGAGCCCCCAAATTTGTAGGAATAAAAATGTAGATATCCGGTGTTTGTAGGATATAGAAAAGTATAACGTTTAATATAGGATGAGAAATACAAAGAAACCGAGATTAACTCTTTTGCTCGAACAACGCTGAGGCTGACCCTCGTACAACTCGAAATTATACACGACACGAAACGCTTCAACACGACTTTTCGACTCGAAGGCTTCTCTGTTACTGCTGCCTGGGCAACGGAATGCCCTTCGCTCGCTTGCTTCCGAAAAGACAAAACGACTCTCGACTCAGTTGTCATAAGAGGATCAACTCTCTAGCTTCTGGATTCTTCGCAACACATCGTGACACGCACGCGACACGCAATACACACACATACAACACACACACATACGTCTACATCACGTTACATTTCAATACTACAATACTGTGTAGCGTTGCGTACTTGTGGGCTCGCGTCGCGGGCACTTGGTCGCGCGTATGAGGATCGGTTATGTCGTGCGTGTGAGAATCATTTATGTCATGCGTGTGAGGACCATTTATGTCGTGCGTGTGAAGATCGTTGTGCACTCGAGGTCTGGGGATTAAGGCGTAGGCGGATTGACGACATCGCGTGGCCGCGTGTATACGATTCGGAGTTGCTGAGCTCGCCCGAGGGCTCTTTCCGCGAGAGGAGTCTCGCGGAGTAAAAACCACGCACCCCGGGCGTGCGTTAACCGGCGATTCGATTACCGCGTTGGTACCGACCGTTCGAGCGATATCCGGCCTTAGTTTCCCGCTATGATTTATATGTTTTCGTTGTGAAATATACCTGATTATTCTTATTTACTACCGAGCTTTATTTTGAGTGTTGGTTGCGTCACGCTCCTTCTCCACCTTTACCCCTATCGCACGGATCTGCGCCCTGAGCTCGCTGTGAGGCTATCGAGGCGGACGTTGCAGAGACGTGGTGCGCGTCTATAATCGCACCTGGCGCCCAATCGAGAAGTATCGCTTAAGACCTAAGATACGGGAATCACGGTAAGAACTTTGACTTTGGCATCCCCTCGGAGCTATCGTCGGACGGTAGGGCAATCCAATTGCAACCGGGCTCCTTCGGCTAGCGAGACCGAGGGAAATCGGGTTGCAGTACTTATTTATACAAGATAAGGAATTTAAAGTATGGCACAGTATTTTTCAAAATATTCAATTTCTGGAAAAAATGTTATTAAGAAGTACATACATATAAATGTTAGATCATCCTACGTGCCTTCTGTCTCTCAAAAACTGTTCTTTTCCTCAAAGAGGTTCGTTACTTACTCATTCTTTTTTTCATTCTTTATTCACTCTTAGCGTTCTTCGTAGTCTGTATTCAGAACTCGCATCTATTCTCACTAATTGAAATTAGTAGCGAAATAATTCATTGTTTTAAACAACGGTTCTGAATATCGACAGACCTTTTTGCTCATTCGGTCTGCTTATTGCGTTGTATCCCATACAAGTTGATGTATTTAATACGAGTATGTTAAATAAACTATTTAAATCACACTGATATTTGGTACTTAACACTGTAGAATGTGGAAATCCTGAAAAAGGGAAGTGCAAGGAAGATTCGTCGATAAGACTTGCCCTCGTTGCATTTGTATACATATTTTTTTATTAGTTATTCTTACACGGTTTTTTTATGAGCGGATTATTGTTGGTGAATTCGTACACCGTTCTCTCTAAAAATTGCCACACGTGGCCTGACACGTGTGAAAACTTTTTTTGCAAATTTTTACAGCCTGGAAACATATGTTCACCGCACGTAATGGGGAAGTTTGGTAAATTTGATCGCCAATGACAACAACCGCCGAAATTATTTTGTCGATGCTTGGTCCGTTTATAACCACGTACGGTTCGACGATTAGACGTTGTTCCGTGTGTAGTTTTTCCAAATCATCTTTCACAAATTTCAGAGATTCTGAGAAGTTTTCAGTTTCCTGTAAAATAAATAAAATAATGGTACAATAACTATTACACTCATGAATGGAAGTACAATCATACGTAAATATCAATCTTACGAAATGTTTCTTCTATTTGTTCAAAAACATTCCCAAAATACCGGGTAATTTTCAGTACGACTAATAATTTCAAAAATTCATTAAGTTAATATCGATGTTTATATTACTGTCGAATTCATTAAGAATCATTCTACAAAACGCAATTTGTATTTGTGTAAAAACTTTCTCTAAACTTTCTAAAATGTTAGATAAAATAAATACTTGAAAAATTTCATAAAGCTTTTAGAAAAAATTTTCTACAGAAAATTACAATTACTAACGTATTATTTAACAGCCAAAACGTCTCCTTTATTTGTGTAAAAACATTCCCAATACTTTGTGAAATTTTCGATGCAACGTTATACAATCTTAATTCTCATTGTACTATACATGTGAAACAAAGATACTCTTTTCGCTTATCAAGAAATACATTATCTGTTCCTAAATATAAATAGAAAAGGATTCAATTAAAGTATAAATGATCTATTCCTAAATGTAGATATAAAAAGGACTCGACTTAGCTACTTATAATTCCAGCCAATCTATTTTCAAGGATTCAGATTTTGGATTCAAAGGGATAAAGAGGAATTCCAAATCTTGATTCCCTGCCAATTTTTTTTCGTTTGCTGGGTGAATTCCGAACCTACGGAATACACTGTATGAACGTTTTGAATTTTAAATCGTTCAAAAATTCACTTTGATCATTTTTGTTAAGTTATGTATGAATTTAAACGCTTAATGAAATTTCACAATTATTTATTGTATCAAATATTTCAGAAAATTTTATGAATATGTATTTTGTGAAATGTAAATAATTAATATTTGAAGAATATATGCAGTACAATAGTTATATAGAAAAATAATATTACCTTTACGTGATAAATAAAAGTTTTCAAAACTTCAGACTTGTTCGGATTCCAGCATTTTCCAACCTTTGATCGACTCGTTAATTTCGTTATTTTTCGAAAAATGTACGGCAGTACGATTAAGGCCAGTAAATTTTTATCCTCTGAAGAAGATAAATTTCCATTAAAGAATTTTACATAAATTAATAACCCATTAAACGAGATCGCATACAAAAATTTTGAATGCGATTTGATACTATTCCATGCAATTTCTATCCCTGCATGATATCTCACATGTAAATGTGATGCACGCTTTTATACGATTACTAAACGTACATAACTTAACAAAAATGATCAAAAATGATGAATTTTTGAACGATTTAGAATTCAAAACGTTCATACAGTGTATTCCTTAGGAAACGATGAACTCTGATACAACAAAAAAACAAATCTTCGATTACATCGATATGAATTAAAGACATTTAATCGTTAATTGAGGATTTTTTTTCATTATGTGAACGCATATGATCGTATTAATTCGAACTTAATTTTCTCTCGAATTACAATGGCGTACAAAAACATAAGAAATCAAATACGAATTTCTGGAAATGAATGCGATCGGGAAAGAAATTACATACAAAATTTTCATTTTGAATGCGATCCCGTTTGTTGGGAACTTATTTACATAGAGTTAACGTAATTTACCGTCTTTTACGACGTTTTCTGTTTTTTTAAATAGTTCTTTTAACTCTTTGTCGGCTTTTGTTCCCGGCAGACGTAAGATTTTTTGGGCGATTGGTGGCCAATTTTGAGAAAATAAATTTTCTGGTTTGTTGAAAATTGAGCAAAAATCAGCTTCTAGCTGCAAATGAAATATAATTATTTCATACATATACAAATAATAATATAACAACAAAAATAAAAAATTGACCTACTAATATGTATCCAAGTGGATTCCTTAAATTGATGAAGGTAATAAAAATTGTTTTAAAGTCATTTTTTTCGTAATATGCAATCCTTTCATTTTGGGACGTACTTATCCATTTTTTTTATACTCTTCATCTATTACTTGAACTGGATTTTGAAGCTCTTGTAAGCCAATAGATAAATTTTCCTCTGAAATAAAACATTAATGTTCTTTTGTTCGGTACATAAATCATAGTATGAGCAATGGGAGATGAAAAAAGAGAAGAGATTTATATTATGAGTGCAATATTCGTAACACGAGCCGAACACGAGTGTTGAAAACATTGTACGAGTTGTTTTGAGTCTCCTCCTTCAGGGGGCATATGATATTTTATGAAACAAACGCGGAAAATAGAGTTTATTGACCTTGGGAAAGATGACAAGTTCTATTATATTGTATAATGCGTGTCCTAGCAAACGGAAAAAAATAAAAAAAATACAAAATTTTAATTCTTCCAATTGAGTTATTTGACCGAAAGTATTGAAATGTACTGAAAAAAATTGAGAATATGAATTTATTTTTATTCTATCCATTCTCCAAATAGGACGTGATATAAAGAATAAAAAATAAAAATTTTCTATTCATCACAAAAAATTGGGATGAATAGAAAAAGGCATCCATAACTGCATGTATTTGCAGGAATTCAAATCATAATCGGCCAATTCCTTCAATTGGATTAAAAAAACCTAAAGTCTGAATTGTATACAATACATTTTAATCTTTTTTCGTTTTTGCTGGGGTATCACATAATAGTATTTTATGTAACAAGAGCGTAAAATGCCATTTTTCACACTGACATGTAACACGTGATCAGATTGGACAGTACATAAAATTCGTGTCTTTTTTTGTGGGTCATTTATGATGTCACACACGTGTGATGACCGCGGCAAAAACATATTTAATGCACTAAAAATGTTGTTTTAAATTGAATTTTACACTGACTACATCAAAAGTACTATTAATATATTCTACATGTCATCTTCAAATATATAAAAATTTAAAAATTTGAAAAATATATGAACAGTTTTAACCTGATACTGAGTAGCTTCGTTTTTTTATGTTTACTTTGCCGATCGCTATGGACTTTTCACGGAATCTGTTATAAAACATTTGCAATGCACCGTGGGGATTACTGTCACTGCTTCCAGGACTATAAAAGGTTTCTTTTAGGTAATCTTTGAATAGGTCTGCTGCACTTGCCGCCAGTAATTCCAATCTTGAGGGTGGTATGCTGCACATAAATGTCAAAATATTGGAGAACCATCGTCATATTTGTAATGTAGTGGAACATGGGGAACAGTGAGACACGTTTTTTTGTTGGTCCAATCTAGTTTAAAAATGGACAATTGTCCAAATTTCGAAGATGGATTTTGTTGTACATGCATTAATCCAGTTTGTTTTTCGTTACATGTCTTTGATATTCTCAAAAATGATTGGAAATAGTGGGACACTGCAAAATTTTTTGCAGCATCGATTGACACTCCTATTAATTACCAATATTTTTTAACGAAATTGCCCTTTCTCTGCTCGTCTGATTAAATTTAAACAACTCGATATTAATAAATGTTATTGTATTTTTTAAGGATGTTAAATATAATAAAATAATTGCTATTTACAATATTACAATAAAAAAATAGGATGTTTACTTTAAAAAAAGAAAGAGTGCTTACTAATATGATTTGGTACGTTTGTATTCGTGAAAAATTAGCAATCTTGCTACGGCGTGAACGTCAAAATATGTACATTTTTTCTTTTTAATAATGCAGCACGCTTCTCTGGGTCTTTTTCGTAGTTAAATAGTTCTAATAGGAACATTCCTTCTCCAGATTCACTTAGAACTTGATAGACATAATTATCTTCGGGTGAACAATCTAAAACAATGAAGAATTTTGGGTATCTAAGAAAATGAATAAAAAACAATTACAATTCATAATAATTCACAAAGTGTTATTGCAATCATATATTAAAAAAACCTTTAACATTTATCAACTCATTCGGTAAAGAAATTTCTGTTGAAGACAATAATTTCTGCAAATTTTCGTCTACGATTTTGAGCACATGTACGGAAGGCTTTTTTGCATTCGGAGCACTTCCTGGTATAACAATATTGCCTATTAATTAATAACAAAAAGTTCTCATTAATTGCAATAAACAAAAAACATATATGCCCAAAAATGTTCATTGTTTGTATTCATTATATATTATATTAAAAATGTTCACACTGAGAAATATGTTCTATTAGACACATTAAATAATTTTGCATGCGGAGCAAATTTCCTCAAGAGTCCCAACAAAAAATACGATGTTAGATATTGAATAAAAAAATAAAAGATAATTTTATTGATACATGTATGTACGTATAAAAATACAAGTACAATGCTTTTACCCATCAGCAACAAGTTCTATTGCGGTCAAACAATTTAATGCACCACTGAATTCTTAAGTTATCATATACGATTAAGCATGCATTTCATTTCTGATTCCATACAACCCATACATGATTGAGCAATAAAAATAAGATTAAAATGATAGGAGCAAACCATTAACTGTAGGATCGGTGACATTTTGGAAAGAACTCGAAGGTGATGGAATTACATATTCAACTACCATTCCAGTACTATGGTCGCTGCTGACATTCATGCTTGGCTTTAACTATAGATACATATATAATATAAATAAAGAAAAATATTTTATAGTAAAATTACTTTAATATATGCAATATACATGCGAAGATATTCACAATTTTAAGTAATGCGCGGTGATATACATATAACCTCAAAATTGAAATCAATATATATAGATTTATGAATACTTACTGCGCTATATATACTATGTACAACCGCACGCTGACCGCGGGAGAACGGATACTGATGAACTCTTCTTCTTCTTCTTTGAGAAGGATTTCTGATTCACTCTGATGAACTCGGACTCGGACAAAAAGTCAATTCACTGAATCCACGCGTTTCACAGTCTTAGACTGTGAATGCGTTAGGATGGAAGTATGGCTCCGATCACATTTTTGCAGTGATATTTGGTAAGTATCACACCTACCGCCAGGCGGCATTAAACCATACTCTGCTAGTTCCTATCCTTACGAAAAAACTACACTAGGGTATTTCGTATCCTGAATTCGGAAACCAGTCAACGACAGTATACTAGCGAGCGAAAGCGGTTGGTATGATTGTAAAGAAGTAAACTACAGTGTGAAACTTGAACAGTTCTCTCCGTGAAGGGGCACAACAAATGGTGGCAGCGTAAGGGATCCAGTGGCAAGAAAACGGGAACGAAACGGCAACTGTAAAAGAAATACAAGTGAATCAGTGAGGCAGTGCAACATCCTACACGGAGACACGCCAGGCAGATTCAAAAGCAGCGGACAACACGGTAGCGGCCGACAAGGGACAAGCGAGCAGCGTAACTTGAGAAGGCGCCGACCTACTTCAACGGAGGCTCACCGACAGATAAAGCGGCACGAGCACCGACCAGCAACATGCGACTAGCGACCGTAATGTAAGTCGATTAAGAAAATTATGTAAAGCGCAATTACCGTAGATGTCGGAAAACGAAAATCCACCTGCGGAACTAAACCAATCGTGGCTCCATAGCGAGACGTCACGACGAGCGCGTAGAAATAGACCGTTAAGCCCCGTGCAAACGACCGAAGAAATCGTAAGTGACAATCGCGAAACCGTGCGTAGAAATTTAGACGCGTACTACTCAAGCGAAAGCGAATCGGAACCGGAATTACACCCGAACACTGTAATTGAACGCGAACAATTCGACGATTCCGTTGTAATTTTAGACGCGAGAGTAATAAGACAAATTAACTGCCCCGACGAAAATAGACTCCACCCCTCACACGCGCACACACAATCCGAAAACGCGGACAGTACGACCAGTAGGCTAAAACACAGACGAGAGTTTTCATTAACCTCGTATGATAGCAGCGTATTTAATCCGCAAGAGTATTATTCTGCCTCGAGAAACGTGAACGTAATCGAGATGGCAGAAGCAACAAATAGCAACCACAACGCGAATAGCGTAAATGACAACGCGCAGATAACTCCAGAAGACATAGACGCAGAAATCAACCGCCTTAATAGAGTGTTATCTCAAAGGAAAACACCGGCAAACAATCGTAACCGAATTCCCGGATTACAACCGGACGATAGAGATGCCATTCTCGACGAGATATTAAATGGAATCCGCAGCTTACAAGATCGCGTAAACCAATTAGAAACGGCGAATCCTGAACGCCGCAAATTTCACGTGAGACGCGAGCCAAGTAACCTCCCGTTCGAAGTAACGTACGGACGAACGTCATACGATATCCGGAACCAAGCGGAACGCGCTATCGGATATCTACGTTTAAAAGAGGCACGAGATATGATACCCGAATTCGACGGAACCTCGAGCAAATTACAAGAATTCTTAAGCGCCGCGTCATACGCAATAAAGAATATATCCTATGGAATATAATATAAGCTATTAGAAGCAGTGTTATGCACAAAGCTAAAAGGAAGAGCGATGATAGATTTTCAAACGCGAGAGATAAGAGATTTCGCACAACTAAAGAAAGAATTAGAAGTTTGCTATCTAAGCCGCAAAAGCACAACAAATGGAGTCCGACTTTAACGATAAAACAATTGATGACGATTGTGATTCAGATCTGCAAGTCCCACTTGCCTTTGCTGGTAGTTCTTTTTAATTATTTTCAGATTATCTTTTATTGTTTTTCCTGTATATACGAATAGAAAAGAAACATATGTATGGACATATTTGATAGATAGATATAATTATATATATTTATATATGTTTTTATATAAAAATTCTTTTACCGAGCTATTTACATTAAGAGATGATCGAAGTAACAATATAATTCAGAAATAAAGAATTACAAGATGTGCATAAATTCACACAAATAATATATATTATTATATATTATAGAAAAGAAACATATATGTATGAACATATTTAATAGATAGATATAATTATATATATTTATAATATGTTTTTATATAAAAATTGTTTTACCGAGCTATTTATATACATTAAGAGATGATCAAAGTAACAATATAATTCAGAAATAAAGGATTACAAGATGTTGATAAATTCACACGAATAATAATTATTATTCGCGGCGCAAACGCAAGAAAACGAGAATCAAATAGGGTGGATATCAAGGATGGTTGCAAAGGATGTAAAATAAAAAAATAATTGTATCAATAATCAAATTGTCAAATATATTGGCACGGTACCCGGCTGCTGCGAGAAATGCACTCCAATATCTATGGCGTTACAATTAGATATCAGGGTGTGTTGCACGCGGTGTTACGGCACGAGCGATATACACGACACGAGCAATAATCCACGGCACAAGCATTAAATACGACAAATTCTTTTGACTCGATTATAATTATAATGTCTAATGACCAACTTAAAAGAACGCCAGAGTGCGGAGATAATTTATACCGGGAACCAGTGCCAACAACAATAGTCTCGATCGATGGCAAATGTTTTCTCAAAAATTCCAACGATCGGAATAATGTTTCAAATCGTGGCAAAAGTCGACCCAGCAACAGCGAGAAGTAGTGTATAACGCGTTATTACTGAGCGCGAGTCTATGTAAAAAAAACAACGTGTACACACGGCCGGTCTGTGACCGAGCGCCAAGGTCGCCGACAGCAAAGCGAAAGCGTATGGCATGCTCGAGAAAATTCTAGATCTGAAAATAATGTGTACTACTGTACTTACCGATTTATTTGTTTTATCCATTTTGATTGATCTTTAGTCGATGTAACGGATGAGTCCAGATGAACAAAAAAAATCCAGCTCGCAATTATACAGTCATCCAAAAATATAATTGCTCTAGTTCTGGCCAGAACCGGCTCGAATCCGCTCGCAAACACTCCCGACGAAAGCCACGAAAACCTCCACACGCAGTGGAAACGCGAATCCGCGAACCCACGACCATTAACGCACCTATTAGAAGTTAGCCCCCCACTTTTAGAATTAACATATTTTCACGGTTGTGCTGAATTGTGCTTGAATATTATAACCATAATATGAAAAATACAAAAGAAAATTTTAAAAAACGAATTTTTAGGTCAGCCCCCACTTTTCGTTTTTTTTTTCAATTTTTTTGATTGTGCTGAGTTGTGCTATAAGTTGTGCTAACATTGTGCTAAAATATTATTTAAAAAAACTAACAACAAAAAAGTTACGATATTTTTTTATTGTAATTTTTTTGTTATAATATTTTTAAATAATATTTTAGCACAATGTTAGCACAACTTAGCACAACTCAGCACAATCAAAAAAATTGAAAAAAAAAACAAAAAGTAGGGGGGGACATGTTCGATGCCAGAAGATGCATTACCGTACCATACGTGAAGGGTTTAGGCGAAGATATCCGACGCATGTTTAAGAGAGTCCGTTTCGACACCTTATACACCATCCCGAAAAAACTGGATGCGGTTATAGGGAGTTTTTAATCAAAAAACATTTCAACACGATTAATTTAAAAAAAGATACAGAAAACTTAAACCCTGTATACGATAAAGTCATCTCGTCATTATAGACACCACGCGAGCATTATTTGTACTATAATTTTCCAAGTTAAACTGTGGAAACAATTAGTACGTCTTGAAACTCCGACATGTAATCACGCCGTTTGTTGACGCTCCGTCGACAATGCATTGCTCCGGACAACAGAGCGACAGCGTTGCATCGCGAGGGACGCAATCGTCTTGATGTGCTCATCCCGTTTGTCATAAACTTACACGTAATATGCAGTTTGTGGAATCACACAGTATTGTAATGTTTTGTAGTTCGTTTGCATTGACTTGACCATTGTTCTTGTAGTGATTTCGATTTATGACTTTTTCTGGAAAATTTTTCAAAGATACGGACGTGTGGGTTTTTGACATGGATTAACAGGTATCGCTTTTATGAATTAATTAAATCATTTATTAATATAAAATATTGTTATCTCTTCGACCGAAGTAATTAATTTTGAATTGTTTGTCAGTTAGATTTGCTTGAAAAGGATCCGATCCAGGGGTCGAAACGTCGCAGCGTTTTGTATACATTGCCAATTAGTCGATAATAATAAATGTTTCTTGAAAAGTAGGGGGTTGACCTAAAAATTATTATTTTTTATTTTTTTGTATTTTTCATATTATGGTTATAATATTCGAGCACAATATAGCACAAACCTAGCATAATTCAGCACAACTTCCGGTTTTTTAGAAACAACAATGTAAAGAACACTTTACTCTTAAACGCTCAAATTTTATAATTCAGATTTGTAATAATCTAATGGTAAGTGTAATATTAATTACCTAAAGGTACAAGAGTAAAGTGCTCTTTACATTGTTGTTCCTAGAAAACCGGAAGTTGTGCTGAATTATGCTAGGTTTGTGCTATCAGTACAAAATTACTTTTTTCAAAAAGGTAAAAAAAGGCGCCAGTACACGCGTAGTTGTTACCTCGAAAAAAACCAAATAATAGTATCATTAATTTTAAATTAAAAAATATTTTAATAAAACCCAAATGGTACGTAATATCTTTGTCCTCGAAAAAACTCAAAAGTGAGTGGGTATCTTTATTTAAAAAAAAATTAAAACTCAAGTAGTACATATAACTTTGTTCTAACCCAGGTAGTAGTAGCTTTAATTTTTCTTAACATATTATACCTCGAAAAAATCTAAGTAACAAGTGATAGACGTAATCTTTGTACCTCGAAAAATCTCGAAAAAACCAAAGCAGTAGTATCTTTACCTCGAAAAAACCTAAGTAACAAGTGGTAGACGTAATCTTTGTATCTCGAAAAATCTCGAAAAAACCTAAGCAGTAGTATTTTTATTTCCAAAAAATTATAACTCAAGTGATACACATCACAAAATTACGTTACCTTATGAAAAATGAGTCGTGCTTCAAGTGATCTATTACAATTATAAAAAAGAAATGATATCTCTTTTTAAATTACAGCGCCAATTACAGAGAGAACATACAGTTAGATAAAAAATCTATCAATCCCAAGAAATATTTAGTCCGATACGTTAAACTAAACATTTTAGTTAGTTAACTAAACATTAGTTGAATTAATAAATTCTTGATTAAAAATACGAAATAAATTGTTGAAACAACTAATATCTAGTTAACTAATTAAAATGTTTAGTTGAACGTATCGAACTAAATATTTCTTGGGATTAACAATTTTTTTCTCAGTGTATTTTTCAAGATACAAAGATTACGTCTATCACTTGTTTCTTTCGTTTTTTGAGGTGAAGAATTACAGAGGTAATAATACAAAATACAAATATTTTATTAAAATATTTAAACCAAACAAGGAAATACAAGGTATTTAAATACAAAGTTTATATATGTATTTTAAAAAATTTAATCGTATCGCAAAAAATTACAGAGGTAACAGTACAAAATTAAAATATTTTATTAAAATACATATGTTGTAATAAGCAATTCATATTTCACGTTCGTTGGACTTAGGTATTTGTCACGTGCTCTGTAACTGATCAGCACGTCAAGATGCGTGTGCTTTTGGGGAAAGTGGGGAACATACCGCTTCACCGGACTCACTCTCTGTAACGCTCTCGAACGACTCTGACGTTCCGTTTGCTCTTTGAATAAAGGCACAAGTTATATTATACTTGTCGCTCTATCTACCTACCTACCGTCTCTCATCACTATCCTGCTTGTATCATCGGATAATATTAACAACAACATAAATTTTTTTTTGTCAAAAAATTTGGCGCTGCTAGAGAGAGAGAGAGAGAGACCTTTTACAAATGTAAACTACTTATATTATATACTTATTCTATACTTAATTCTAATTGCTTTAAAATCTATACCACTTGGATTTTATTAATTTAAAATTAATGATACTAGCACTTAGTTTTTCCGAGGTAACCATGCGTGTATTTGGCGCCTTTTTTTAAAAGGTAATCTTGTACCGATATCATGCATTTTGTAGTGTTACGCATCTTATAAATAGTATATCTCTTATAAACAGAACGTACAGATTGTAAAGTTAAAGGTGTGTTACACAGTCTATTATTTCTAATTTCACCACCACTCTTATGGTCTTTTATAATTAAAATACAATCATTGATATGTAAATTTTAATAAATAAGAGATATAATGCAAGTGAATTTGGTTTTGAATATCATTGCTAATCATGAAAATACATTGCTGGACATTGTTTTTATGTAAAATGTGTATTTATATTTAATAAGTTACTTAATTTTTATTATCAATTTTTTGTAAAAATAATATATAAATATTTCTAGCACCTGTAGGCCATCGTTCTTGTTTCTTAATCATTTTTTTCCATCATCAATTTTAGTCCAAGATGTCCCTTCTCTACACATACTTGTATAATCGCCATTCTCAATACACGAACCATCATGAAATATAGCATTCATTACTTTATACTGCTGTTTAGCTATTGATACTTTAGCTGTTGGTATGCCATTTAAATTAAACTTTTGTGGTATTTTTATTACTTTATTATCTTGTAATGAAAACAAAACTAAATAAATAATAACTATTTCTTTTGTCAACGTTAATTCATTTTTAAACATTATATCATTTCCTGCGCAATGTTCGCATGATTCGTCATGTGATTGACACCAATGTGAAAATGTAGTCTTTAATAAATCATTAAGATCACATTTTTTCTTCAAATTTTTAATAGAAATTGGGACAACTATATTGTTATCAGTAATAATAACTTTCGTATTACCACAGGATTTGCACCGACTAGTACCTAACTAGTAAGTAACTTGATGCTCTACCAGATTTCTTACATAATCGTATTTTGTACAAATAGCAGTAAGAAATTCGACGGCATCTCGTTTAATCGAAGAAAAGTATTCTTCTAAACTTTTCCGTATTGCATCAGTGTTCAAATTTTCCATATTACTTTCATATTGCTGTGCTAATTTACTTAAATCATCTTGTTTCTTAATATTAAGCAATTTTTTTCTAATAATACTTAAATGCAACAAGCATTGTAATACTGCATTTGCACACTTTGAATCTTTATCTCTATTTTTAAAAGCACGTATCTCCCAAGCAGTACTTTGTCGAGCTTCTTGATGTGACTCTTGAACGGAAGCAATTGTTTTCGACAATGTCCACGGAACATCTTTTACTTTTCAAAAACGTTGTTTTGAAATAGTAATCATTTCTGCTTGTGGTATAAATTGTCGTCTTATCCGATTACATTTGGTAATAACTCCATCACTAACTGTTACAGATGACGGATATAAATTAATTAAATGCAATCCTCCTCGATCTGTTACTCGGGATAACGCAACATATGGTTGACCATGACAAAATACAGAATTACCTATAGCTATAACAGCGTTTCGCAAAGTTAATCCTTGGCTTTTATGAATGGTGATGCCATAACTCAAAGATAATGGAAATTGTTTTCTAACAACATACGCTTTATCCATATCCATTACTTGAAACTTCGCACTTACTTTTTCAATAAAATATTCCAAACCAGACGGTAAAAGAAGTTTTATCTTTTCTACATAATCAGTATTCTGCACAACAGAAATAACTGTAGCAATTGTACCATTTACAAGGCCCAAAGTGACATCAATATTGCGTCTTATCATGACTTTTGTGGTGTATTCACGGTACTCATATACAGGGCTGGCTTTGCGGTCATGTGATTTCGCACACAGTGTAAGCAGGGCTAGCTCGCTTTATAATAAATCAGCATATAGTTATTGCAGTCTTGTTATGTAACCCCGACCACCTCCCAAGACGTGACAATTTTGGCGACGAGGTAATTCGAACGCAGTAATCGGGAGTGCAACAAAGAGAGTGGAAAAAGTGCGTTTAATTCGCTATGCTCGAGATCCACTGCATACGGTAATTGCACGACAGTCACGAACAAGCTTGTAGTCGGTAGAGTGCATAACGGCTGATAACGGCAAAACTACACAGTTGCTGAAAACGGACACGTAAAATATTCGGTAAACGCGTGTACACGAACAACATGTAACGTATATGTGAGGAATAAGGAAACTTCGAGAATATTTCGTTGCTCGAATGTCGTCGAAACCCAGTAGCGAAGAAGAGATAACGAGTCATAATATTGACTACACAAGGACATCGTGGATTCAAACTCTCACAAAGGCACAGCTAGCTAAATTATTGTCGGACCTGAACATCAAATTCGACAGTAACAGCAGTATCGAACAACTACGAAAACTTTTGAAATCGCACGTACTCGACAAGCAGCATAAACAAGAAACGGAACGCAACGAGACGCCGGAGAACGAGATAAACAGAGTCCCCAGGATAATTCACACGATGTCAGAACACAAAGCGTCAAACTTAGAATTTGTACTAGGAAAAGATGACTGGGAAACATATACGGAACGATTAGAGCTATATTTCTTGGTAAACGATGTAAAAGCTGAAAAGCAAGCAGCAGTTTTGCTAACGAAAATAAACCCGGAAACGTATAACTTGGCAAGAGACCTATGTGCACCAGATAAACCAAGCACAAAAACGTATGCGCAACTAGTCGCGCTTATCAAAGGTCATTTAAACCCCAAACCTTCGGAGGCGATGGAAAGGTGTAAATTCCATCAGGCACAGCAAGCGTCGACGGAATCGGTTGCAGATTTTGTTGCAAGATTAAAGCGACTTTCATTATATTGCAACTTCCCGGATGCAAACAATGCGGTACGAGATCAAATCGTGTGTGGCCTCAAGGATCATGCGACGAAGAAAGCTCTGTTTCGAAAAGAAAACTTGACTTATGATACGGCATATAAAATTGCGACGCAAATGGAAACGGCAGAAAAGGACGCGACGACGACTGATAAATTGAATGTGTCAGCGGTGCCAAGCACGAGTGCTGTACAATGGACTCAGCAGTCACAGCAACGTCCTGGGAAAGGTACACAAGGATTCTCACGAGGTAATAAGCAGTACACTAGAGGTTCATCGAGAAAAAAAATTACGGACGACAGCCTGAACACTCAAAACTCGAATCAGCGAACGATCACCTGTTATTGTTGCGGAAAAGACAATCACATGGCCAGAGATTGTTTTCAGCGATATCAGACATGCAGCGCCTGCCACAGGAAGGGACATCTTACAGTAATGTGCAGAACGAAGAAATCTGAGATTCAACATCTTCAAGTAGCACCAACCCAGGAAGTCGAGACGGGAGAAGAGTCTTCAGAAGATTTCTTCTGACAAGAAGAAGATAACATCGGTAATAATCGGATAAGAGTCGGTAATGTAAACATGATAAATGATTGTAAGACCGCGGAACCGATGTATATGAATGTTATTGTAAACGGAATTGATATAAGACTGGAAGTAGATACGGGAACTTATGTAACGATAATTGCGGAAGAAACGAAAAAGAGATATTTCCCTAATATACGAACTGAAATGTTGAATATGCCCCTGAAAGCATACGGTAATGTCCCACTTGAACATGTAGGTATTACGACGGAATTAGAGGTTCAGTTAGGCAAGCGAAAGGCAAAGTTAAAAATGATAATAATGAAGGGATCGGGACCAACGTTAATTGGGAGACAATGGTTACAGGCATTAGCACTATGGCCATTACCGTTAAATGAATTAGTAAGCGATACGGTGAGTTGCCATAAAATAGATTTGAATAATGTTATTAAAGAATTTCCAAGTAAGTTTCTAAAGTTATTCGGGCCAGGAACAGGATTATATAATAAAGGTGTTTTAAAACTAGTATTGCGAGAAAATTCACAACCAAGGGCGCTTAAGGCAAGGCATTTACCTTTCGCATTGACAGAAAAAGTCGAGAACGAGATAAATAGGCTAGAGGCACTAGGTCATTTGAAGAAAGTAGACGTTAGCGATTGGGCGACTCCAATCGTACCAGTAATTAAATCAGACGGGACAGTAAGAATTTGTGGAAATTTCAAGCTCACGGTAAACCCTTGCTTAGTAATGGATCGGCATCCGTTGCCATTAATAGACGAAATTTTCTTAGCATTAAAAAACGGCGAGAAATTTTCACAGATAGATTTGCAGCACGCGTATATGCAGATCCCGGTAGACGAGAAAAGTCAAGATTACCTCACGATAATAACACATAAAGGATTGTATAAGTATACAAAAATGACAGAAGGCATTGCATCGGGGCCGGGAGACTTTCAGCGAAAAATAGAGCAGTGTTTAGCGGGTATCGAAGGTGTGATACCATACCTTGACAACATATTTTGTACCGGTATTAACGACGAGAAGCACTCGCAAGCGCTTAACACGGTATTTACACGACTAGAAGAGTCCGGTTTCAAAGTAAACATTAATAAATGTGACTTTTTCAAAGATCGACTTGACATTTTAGGATTCGTAATCGATAAAAATGGACTTCACAAGTCTGAAACGAAAGTCAAGGCAATGGTTGACGCACCGATCCCGAGAGATAAGAAGCAATTGGACTCGTTCATAGGATTAATAACATATTATGCAAGATTTTTACCAAATAGGGCCGAGAAGTTAAAGCCTCTGTATGAGTGTGCTAAACGAGATGAATTTAAATGGAATGAAGAATGTGCATCTGCTTTTGAATGGGTAAAAAGAGAATTAGCATCCCCGAGAGTTTTAGCTCATTTTGATCCCAACGAGGAATTAGTTTTAGCATGCGATGCATCGGCATACGGAATAGCAGCGATATTATCACACCGATATAAAGATAAAACTGAGAGACCGATAGCATTCGCATCGAAAGTAATTCCGGAGCCAGAATTAAACAGAGCGATAATCGATAAGGAAGCTAGTGCGATAGTATTCGGTTTCAAAAAATTTTACAATTACATTTTTGGTAAACAGATAATTTTACGAACTGATCACAAACCTTTGACTCATATTTTTGGCCCAAAACAGGAAATCCCACTTACAGTAGCTAGTAGACTGCAGCGATGGGCATATTTTCTTTCGAGGTTTTCATATACAATTGAGTACGTTAAATCAAAAAATAACAGTAATTGTGACGCACTATCAAGACTCCCTATCGATGACGCGACTCCAATTTTTGAAAAAAAAACTCACTGCGGTAAAGTACATAGAGGAAATCGATGTTTTAAACGCGGGAGAGATTGCAAAAGAGAGCAAAAGCGATAAAATGTTAAGTAGAGTTATTCGATATGTAAGAGACGGGTGGCCAAAGGTAGACGAGTTGAGCGTGGAGGAGAGGAACTTGTATGCAAAACGAGACGAGTTGTCAGTGGATAAAGGGTGTTTAATGTGGGGATATAGAGTTGTGGTTCCAGAAAAGCTCAAGGAAAGTGTCCTTCGAGAACTTCACGCATCACACTTCGGAATAGTGAAAATAAAAATGATCGCAAGATCATACGTGTGGTGGCCGAACATTGATAGTGAAATTGAGAACATGGTTGCGGCATGTACGGTATGTGTGCGAGAGAGAAAAACACCTGCGAGCGTGCCTTTGACACCTTGGCCTTACCCCGATAAGTTTTGGAGCAGAATTCATTCAGACTTTTTAGGTCCATTCCACGGGCACATGTTCATGGTAATTATAGACGCGTACTCAAAGTGGCCTGAAGTAATTGATATGCACAAATGCACGCAAGCTCCAAAAGTTATCGAGGAATTTAAGAAGATACTCGTTAGGCATGGGCTACCGAGACACCTTGTTACCGATAACGGAACGCAATACACGAGTAATGAGTTTCAAGACTTTGTAAATAGAAACGGCATTAAACACAGCTTCACTGCGCCGCACCACCCTGCAACGAACGGCGCCGCTGAAAACTTTGTAGAGACTTTTAAAGACAAGGTGGACAAAATAGTAAAGAGCGGTAAAACGTTAGATTATGCGGTAAACTTATTTTTATTTGACTATAGAACGTCAGAACATTGCACAACAGGTAGAACGCCAGCGTATATGGTTTATAAACGAGAATTGAGAACCCGTTTTGATTTGTTAAAGCCAGACGTTAGTAGTGATGTTTCCGATAAACAATTAGCTCAAGTTATTGCGAAAAGCGGTAGTCGAAATGTCGAGTTCCAAATTGGCGAAACGGTAATGGTTAGCGATTTTAGTACTCGTAACAATAAACGAATCGAAGGGAAAATCATACAGAAATTGTCTCCTGTAACGTATAGGGTCGAAATAGCACCCGGCAAGATTTGGAAGCGACACATCGATCAAATTATTAAGTACCCGAAGGCTGACGTTAGAACTGCGAGCGTTGTCGAATCAGTCAAGGAAAAACCACCAATTGTATTGCGGCGTTCAGAACGATTAAAGAAGTATAATGTTGGAAAATAAGAGGGAGGAATTGTGGTGTATTCACGGTACTCATATACAGGGCTGGCTTTGCGGTCATGTGATTCGGGGATGATTCTTCCGTGATCTCTCCCCTTGCCGCGGTACCGCTAGAGTGGGAACGCGGGAGCAGAGGCAGTCCACGGCCGACGCTCTCGCGTAACGTCTGGCACGGCACACAGTGTAAGCAGGGCTAGCTCGCTTTATAATAAATCAGCATATAGTTATTGTAGTCTTGTTATGTAACCCCGACCACCTCCCAAGACGTGACAACTTTAGCTCCAATTTTAATTGTAATTTGTCTCGAAAGTCCAGCTGTTCTAGTATTATCTTTATCATTATCCGTTAATTTTTTACTACTTTCTTTCGTATATATCTATCACATTCATACGTATCTTCAGCAATTAATAATATTTCTTTTGAATCAATACGACTTAACATTGCAGTGTTAAAAACATCGCACATATGACAAGTAGGCAGTAAACAAACGGTATCAGGTGGCAATGTATCAATAAAATTACATAATTCGTATAATCTTGTTTCGAAAGACTCGCCTTTAAAAGATATTTTTCTTTCTTCGAGAATCTCAATATCAGATTTTGTCAATAAACCAATACGAACTCTCGAGAGTAATTCACGATAAGATTCATCTCCTTGCTGGCGCATATTGATCGTTAATTCGTCATATTTAAAATTTTTCCACAAATTTGTAGACGCTATAAAACCAATATATTTATCAATTTCTTTCTTTGATAATGGAACAAAAACAAAATTTTCACGTATATACAGGAGGTAATTGAAGCAAATCTCCAAATAAAAAAATATGCTTTTGACCAAACCAACCATCTTTAGTGGTATTGAATATTTCAGATAGTCGTAAATGTATATACGCTAAATTTAAATTCGATACCATTGACACTTCATCAATTATAATAAGAATAACATCTTTCAGATCTGCCCGTAAAACTTTCAAAACGTGATCAGATAATTGTTCAGACTTGGGAGTATCACCATGTGTAACGGGTAATTGAAACATTCTGTAAGTGGTCGAACCATCGATATTGAACGCTGCTATACCAGTAGGTGCTGCTACAATGGTATCCTTGTTGAGATTTTGTTTTCTATGTTTTTTATCCAGCATTTAATTGTTTTAATTAAGAAACTTTTGCCCGTACCTCCTTCTCCACTAACGTATTTTAGCAATTGTTTATTATCCGGCGATGTTACGGTGTTGATCACATCGTCAAATACTCTTCTTTGATCTGCGTTCAGATTTGAAATCATTTCAGATACATCGATTTCTTGAATTAATTTTTCATCAAGATCCTTAAAATCTTGCATCGCATCACCAGCCTCAATATTTTGAACACCTATCGGATTATCGGGATCATCTTGAGACTCGTGCTGTTTTTCTAAATCATCTAAACGTTGCTGAACCAATTGCTTCGCAGTTTCAAATGTTTTTTGCAATTCCTCTAATTTTTCACGATAATACAATGCTTTCTCAAGATGTAACTTTCCCTTGTGAAATGATTCTGCATAAGTATCACATCCATTTTTAAGATCTTCCAGTTTCCGCCATGGTTGAAACATAAGCAGCAATGAAAAGAAATAATTTTCCGGCCGCGTATTGACATCATATTTATAGTGATTAATAATATAGTTACGCTGTCGTTGTTTCAGATAATAACCATGATTCATCTTGTAGAATTCAATATTTTTACTTCGTAATTTGATTTTCGTAATATCATATTGCTGTGCAAATTTATATAAACACAAGGATTCAAGTTCTTCCGGTCTCCGTGGATAATGATCATCTATTATAGATGGACAAAATATTTTTGTGGAATCTCCATCAAGAGCTTCAATTTCCTTACAGGTTTTAACTTTTCTATGTCGCATCATGTTAACATCTAACCATCTAATACTCGTATTTTGATCAGTCCCATATAAAGGATTACCTAGCAGTGTATCAGCAGCTTCAAGAGCTCCACATTCTCTATTACTCATGGCTCGAAAAGCAATCTTCCAAAGACGGCTCGCCAATGATTCGTTTTTCTTATTTTTACTATCAAAGATAACATCAGATATTTCACTTTTTCCTGGTTTATTTATATATTTAGTAATATACCAAGTAAGCAGCGATGCTTTTTCACCGATAAATTGTATATCCATATTTCCTTCTCATGCAGTAAGAATGATAGAATTATAATCATTTATACAGGTTTCAGTATCTGTTCGAGGCAGGTCATAAAGCCTACTTCTATTTTTTAATCGTTTTCTACCTGCTATCGAACTTATGACATATCTCATAATCAGAGATGTGCAAAATAGGTGTCTAAACCTATTTGAAATAGAAAATATAAAATAGTTCGAACATTCCTATTTGAAAATATAAAATATAAAATAGTTTTAGACACCTATTTAAAATAGGAAATGGAAAATAGGTATTTTGAAAATGCTTTTTTAAAATAAAAATAGATCTCTCACCCTCTTTATACATATATTCAACTGATCAATGGACTAAATAAAGTTTTTATGTTGCATAATAAAATAATATGATATAATATATTTCTATGTTGAATAATAATATAATAATATAATGTATTTATTTTTGTAATAATATTAATTTTTTTTTATTATTAATATTTTCTTTTGTAAAATATATTTATATTGATATTTATAATGTATATATTTTTATATTTTTTTTAAATTTATACTTGCAAAATGACATTCTTCTTAAAATTGGAATGTGCTTTCAAAAGCACAAGTTTTTCAAACAGGGAATCTCCCATTTTTCTTCTGTGGGGTCTCATAATTATAATTAATCCGCCGTATGAGAAAAGGCGTTCTACTGGTGCTGAACTCGGAAGACATGTATTATATTTCACATATATTCTTTTGACTGTTGGATATGATTGTAACATTGAAAGTGATGTGTCTGTATCTTGTAAATATTGAAGAGCCTCTAAATCTCCTGTTGTCTCGCCTGTGGATGAATCTGATGAATCATCTTGAAACATGAAATATTCGTCTTTTTTCTTTTCTTCTGTATTATTATTTTCCTTATTACCAATTTGATGTAATTTTTTTTTATTTCCATTATAAATAATGTTTTGACATATTCCTTTTTTTCTTTTGGAACCCATTTTATTTTAAAGAAAGGATGAGCTACTGATGCCAAGATGGCATCGTTTGCCGTTGTTTCAAATAGTACAAATTGTTCGAACCGCCGTTTTAAATTTTTATCGATGATTTTAACTAATTGTCCGCAATATTTAAGATTTTCTATTTTTAGATGTGAAAGAATTTTGATAATCCTCATCAATTCAGGCAACAACATTCCATAATATGTATCTTTTTCTCCTTGTAAACTTTGTATGGCTTCGGCTATAGGCTTTAAACACTTGATATATTCGCTTAAAAATTGTAGATCTGTTTCCTTAAACAGCGTAAGTTTCAAATTTTTTAATGCTCCGTTCAAATGTTCCTTTACAATTAAAAGGTCGTTCACACAGTTAAAATAAGAGTTTCATCTTGTCGGGCATGGAGAAGTAGAAGCCTTTCCTGTTGTATCTAAATAAGTTTCACAAGCTTTTGGTGATCTTGCGCATAAATTCCAGAGTGCTTGACATTTCCCGAAAGCCGAATTGTGACCTTTCTTATAAGTATTGCTTTTTGCCATTGCTTGTTTAGTATCTATCGCTGCAATTAAATGTAACGTATGTGTAGCACATCTTTCGTGACTAGGCAGTTCATAATCATTTGTGCAGTCTTTGATCGATTCTGGAAAAACTTGTGGAAGTAAATCATTGTCTCCATCAATTTCACTTTCGCTATCTTCATCATCGTTGGTTACATTATAATCATTGGTTTGTTGACAATCTAATGTGACAATAAGCTCGGATTCCTCGGATCTTTGAAATACTTTAAACGCTTGTACCATGTTTGAACCATTGTCGGTGATTGTTTTCGTAATTTTGCATAATTTTAAATCAAATTCAGAATGCTTTCACTTATTATTTCGGCTACTTTATCAAAAGTATGTGCTCCTTTGAATCTTCTGCAGGCAATGGCAGCACCGTTCCTTTTCAATGTATTATTGTCAATCCAATGAACTGTCATGCCTAAATAGCTGTTTTGATAATGACCAAACGTCTGCCGTGGTGCACACAAAATTTGCAGCTTGTAAAGATTGTTTTATCTTAATCACGGCTTGATGATATTCCTTTTCAATTCTACGTATAAGTGAATGCCTACCCAAAATTTTGGGTGTTTTCAAAAGTTGACTTGCGCCTTCTATTAATTTTGCAAAAGCTGTAGATTTTACAATAGACAAAGGTGACATAGTTTCTATTACAAAATCCACAATTAAGTTATCCAAATTTACTGCTTTAAAACTAGCTTCCTTTAAAGTTGTCTGCTTTATTTTTTTATGAACAGTGCTTTTTTCTTCAGATTTTTGTTTCATTATATTAGAAGCTTTTAATTCAACAAGACTTCCCTTTAATGTTTTTGCACATGTTGTACACACGGCAGATACATTTTCATTATCATCATGCTTTTTCACATCTTTAAAGAAATGTTTTAAAATTAATGGCAAATTTTCATCCCTAAAAAAGAATGTTAATAATTAAATTTACATAAAAACAAAGTAAAGGTGTAAATATTTTATGATTCAACCAACAATTTACATCATGTTTCTTTAATCTAAAAAAAAATAATTGATAAATCATTTCGCTTGTATACACAAATATTATATAGACAAATTAATGGATTTTTATCTATAAATAACACCTATACCCCTAACCTAACTACCGTATTTATCTGTGGCACTATGAACTTATAGAATAATATAATGACAATAAGAAACTTTGATAAAATGAAGACTTCTGTATACATCCAAATTATTTTTATTGTTCAATTTGTAGGATAAGAAAAAGTAAAAGTGTACAAGCTATTTGATGAAGAAAAAATTATGAACAGTTAACACAGATAGACAGATACTAGGTGAAAATACTAAAAATCCATTTATTGTCTATGACATAATCTTCATATTAAAACAATGGCTTATTTTATTAGAATATCAATAAGAATAATACTTACATTTTTTCAACATTCATTTTCAGCAAACAAACAAAAAGCTCTTCACATAAACGCCAAATTATATAATAACAAGGATATAAAATATAAGTCTGCGTAATTGCGTATTTCCGTTATTCACAAAACGCGCCGGTATATTTACTACTAACCTAACCTTACACAATCAAAAGGCGCGTTCAGACTTTCAGACCATAGAGATAGAAGATAGAAGAATAGAGTGCGCAAGCGAGCTGAAAAAGCGATAGAGGAAGAACGAGAAGGATAGAAAGAGAACGCTGCAGGTGGGCCCCTTCTGTCTTTGTCTCGCATGCGCGTATAGACAAAGATAAAAGGAGCCCATATGCAGCGTTCTTTTTCTATTAATAAAGATGTATATATAATTTTATGTGCTTTCAGCTTTATTGTGCTGCTTCTATGAAGAAAAGAGCTGCACCATAGACATATGTGCTACACCTTGATGTTGCCAAATCTTAAGTCTTGTGTACATGGTACATGATACATGATACTAGAAATCGGTCCGAGTTTCAGTTTAAGCCAATGAAACTGCTGCTTTTCTGTAAGAGTTGCAAGTTGATTGGCTTAAACCGAAACTCGGACCAATTTCTACTATCGTGTACACAAGGCTTTACATTAGGCTCAAGATGGCTGCCGATTTCGGGTCTCTGATATATAGGACTCTAATCCAAACGCGCCCAAGGCTGTGTTCAGAAATTCATTGTACTACTGGCAGTAGCTGCGTCTCGGAATTCACTAACAGTAGTCAGTACTATCAGCTATTGTTATCTTTGTTGCTCACTAAATGTTAGACAAGGATGACGACATGCTATCAGCGTTGCTAGTAAATTTTGGAACGCACCATGTGCATATACATCACATCATATCAATATCTCGATTGAGAAAAATGTATTTGGAATGTATTTTGAAAATAGAAAATAGTGTAGCCCTCCGGTGGCTCTAATACTAATGCGGGCGTCCGGCGCGTGGTCAGGGAATAAATGACTCTCACTCTCTTCTGTATATATAAAAGTATTAGTATTCAGTACTTAAGCTTCAGAGAAGCTGTTCGACAAAAACAATTATTCCGCACTCTCTCACAAATCGCGAATGTAACATAAGACGTTATCTTAAGAACATTCGTAGTCATAAGTATCTTCGCGCCGAGCTCACCGCATACGTGCTCTTCCTGCGGGCTCTGCCACACGACTCCCCCCTACTCGCTATCCCGGGCCTCACTCACTCCCGCCCTCTCTCGCCGACTATATTTACTACAGTTCGGCCAGCCTGACGTTAGGCCGCCCTCGGCCGTATTCGCCCTTAACAATAACCCTTTACTAACTTTATTACATAAACAGTCGAAACCATAAGTCGAAAACATAAGTATACCATAAGTCTATAAATGCACATGTTAACATGAAAATAATACCATACATAAATCTTAACCGGTCTTAACGCTTGTCTCTAATTCGGTCTTAATAACTAATCGCTTAATCGGAATCCTCGGAATTCACTCTCGTTTTCACTCGCATTCTCGATATCAGAATTCTTCACTGGAATCCGTCTCGTGATCTCCGTCGACCTTATCTCGCCACGGTTTCAAATTAGCAGCTCCCCATACGCCTGTATACGGTTTTTGTGACATCTGAAATCCTTCGATATCACCGATAACATACCTATCGTTTTGTAATGCCTTAATGACTCTATAAGGGCCTTTATACGCGGGGGCTAATTTCTCTGGGCCAGTGTTAAAGTTTTTGACCATAACAAAATCATCTGTTTCGTAATGATGGGCTAACTTCCGCTTTTTATTAACATAACCCTCGTTATATTTCTGGGTCTTCTGTACCCTATCGCTCGCTTTAGCACGTAGTGCCTTTAAGTTTCGCGGTTGCGTCCCACTAATCTCATCGGCATAATCTTTGAGCGCATCGATTACACTTTTTCGTTGTCTAACTCCGAATAACAATTGACTGGGTGTCTCGCCTGTTGAACGATTTGGCGTATTATTAATGGCAAACTCAATTTCTCCTAAGGATTTATGCCAATTCTTACCATCGTATAGTTTTCCTAAAGCGGGGCCTAATATTCGATTAACGCGTTCTACTTGCCCATTCACTTGGGGCAATCCTGTTGCTATTTTAACATGAGTAATATTCATCTCTGCCATAAACTCCTCGAACTCTTTTGATGTAAAGCATGTACCTCGATCGGAAATTAATGTTTTCGGTCTACTATAAGTTTGAAAATATTCACGCAAACATTTGATGGACTCTCGCGAGGTTGTATATTTCACAGCATATAAGCGCACGTATTTCGTAAACGCGTCTATAACTACTAATACATGTCTCTTTGTCGCATGAGCACGATCTACCGGACCATAATGATCGACATGAACAGTCATGAATGGCAAATCTCCCTTGGGAATACTATGGAGTAGCCCCCTTCTGCTTTACTAGTGTTTTTCGTAAATGCTATACACTTAATACAATTCCTAATATGACTCTTAACTTTATTCTTCATGTTCGAAAACCAGAAACTTTCTTGGAGTATTACACAAGTTTTGTCTATACCAAAATGGCCAAAATCATTATGATACCTGTGTAGCACTTCTTGCTCCATTGCGGATGGTACATAAAACAATATCTTATCCTTTTTTTTCTATAAATTATACCGTTACGCATCTCATAAAAAGGATCTTGTTCTTTCTCTAACCGCGTCTTAAGTTCCTTAATATTCGCATCGCCCGTTTGACTTACCGATAAATTAAATTCGAAAGTATTGTCTTCTAATACTAATATGTGATGAATTCGGCTGAGTGCATCCACATGTGGCATTCGCTTACCGGACCTGGCATCTAAAATGAATGCGCTTGCAGTTACTGAAATTGCACATGCAATACAAAAATTGGCAGATACTGCTGCTGTACAGGCTGCTAATGATAGCGAACGAATACGAGTTTTTGAGAAACTCACAACAATTATGGACAACATGTTGCCTAATTATCTTAATGATCAATCTGTGTGATTAATTATTTGATATAATTATTAAATGGACCACTTTTTCTAACGTCTTCAGACTACTGCTGCTGTACGTACATGCCGTTAATAATAGTGAACGAATACGAGTTTTTGAGAAACTCACAATAATTGAAGAAAACTTGTTGCCTACTTATCCTAACAATCAATCTTTTTAAATATTTGATTATTAACGTTTGAAGACGCTGAAAAAAATGGCCTTATTACTTCGTTTGAGTTTAAATAGTTTTTACAAAAATGAACAAATTACTGCGAGTACTTCTTTGTCAAATGTGATAACGTAATGTGATGGTCGTAAATTAAGAAACCATGTTACTTATATTTAACAATTTTATTTTGTTTTGAAGCCAAAGATTTATTTCTTATCTAATAATCTTACTCTACATTTAATAATCTTACTGTATCTACTAAACTTATCTAATAAATTTATCTAATAAACTGTACAGACACATCTATAATATGAATGCGCTTGTGTTATAACTAGAATTGCACATACAATACAAAAATTGGCAGATACTTCTGCTGTGCAGACTGTTAAGGCCATTCTGCAATACGTCGCAAACGCCTCATCGCTAGTCGCGAAGGGTGGCAACTGCTAGTTGAAAAGTGTTATTTTCAATTGCCGATTGCCAGTTACTATTGCCAAAAAGTTAAAAGGTGTTTGACTTTGTTTTAGCAACCGTAACTGCCAAGCGCAACCGAAAATAACACTTTTAAAGTAACACCTGCCACTCTTCGCGACTGGCGACGGGGCGTTTGCAACGTAGTGTAGAATGGCACTTAATGTTAGTGAACGAATACGAGTTTTTGAGAAACAAAGATTTGCCAGATAAACAATTATTGTCGTTTATCTGGCAAATCTTTCTGCTATTAAACGGTCTTGGATGCGACGTGCGATAGCAAGAGGTCCACGAACATTATTATCTACATTATTATCAAAAGCATTATCATAATTGTTATATATATATATTCGTCATAATCAATTTCATTGAATAGATCATCATTTAATATGCCGTGAAAATTACGCATATTATGGAGGACTGCGCAAGCGTTGAAAATTCTCCCAGCGAAGCCAGGCTCGTACTGCAATACCCTGTGTCGAGAAAGACATCTCCAGGTAGCTTTCAGTACACCAAAGAGACGTTCGACACAATTTCTTGCGCTGCATAAAGCTTCGTTATACGCGAAACGTGGAGTTCCTTCTCGCTCTCGGGGTAAAGGAGTTAAAAGCCACGGTTCCAGTGGATAACCTGAATCACCTATGTAAACAAATATGCTATAAACTCCATTTAGTTTTTTAATACAATTTAGATTCAATAAAAGAAATTTAAGAATTCATAAACTAGAACAATTTACAATACATAATTTATAATGTAAAAAATCTACAATGACACACACAGCCATAGTAATAATTTCTAACAGAAAATTAAGATAATAATTACCAATGAGATATGTTCGACGTTCACCACGATTGTATGCGCGTTCCATAACTCGTCGCGCAGCACAAGCACTCCATATATATGCATCGTGCCGTGCTCCGGGGTATCTTGCATTGACATTTAATATTTTTTGGATCACATATCTAAGGGATCAAACATTGACTGTTATACTTATAGTTATTAATACACAAAGCACGTTGTACGAATTAATGATTTAAATATTTAGTATATTTACCATTTGCACATTCACTGAATGATAGCCGTGATGATTTATATAGGCTTCTTCATGCTCTTTGGGGGCAAGGATCGCAACATGAGTGCAGTCAATCGCTCCGATAGCCCCTTCAAATGGCTGACGTGCATTTTGAAATTGCATTCTCGCTAGTTGCCTATCTTCTGCAGTGATGGGAAATTGTATCCATTGTCTAAACATTAAGTCATTGATCGCGTCAGTAACTTTGTGGATAGATCTGCTGATCGATGTCTGGCTCATAGAAATGCCCCACTGCTCACCCACAGGGCGTTGAAAACAGTCAGTTGCGTAAAATCTCACTGTCGATAATATCTGTAACATATAAATACAACAAACTGAAATAAAAAAATTAATATGATCGGTGTAATGAAAGGAAAATATATGGCTGCAACAATTTGTATTACCTGCTTTTCTACAGACAACCCGGTAATCCTTGTCCGCTGTAATCGAGGTTCTAATACATCAGCGAGATCAAACATTAAATCCGGTGTTAGGCGATACAGTTCTTTAAATTCATTGTTCGTCAAATCGAACGGATCCTCTGTCATTCGCAACAATTGTCGTTGCGCCCTTCGTTCAAGGCGTTGAACACGGTTTTCCATCATCACTACATCTAAACCAAGATAGTCGAGAGCCATTCTAAAATAATAAGTTAAGATATAATTTTATCGTGACGATGATTTATGTAAAAATACCGTAGAAATAAAAGAATAATGTGACGAACTCGATCTTCTCCTTCAGATCCTTGGACGCCTCGTTCCGTTGCTTCTTTTGATGTCGTCGGAGTCGCGCAGAGCGCCGGCTAACTTGGAAACCGCGCGATCACGTTCCTTTCGTAATCTGTCGCACAGAGTTCTTATGCTTTCTCGCTCCAGCACTATCTAATCGCGCTCGCTGAAGGCCCAGTCTCGCCTTCTCTTCGACACCTCGGCCTTTTGAATAGCCTCTTCGAGCTCCGCCTGAAGCGTATCCACGGATTTCCTGAGTTTATCCAACTCCAAATTAGCTTGCTCCAAATTATCCATGCGCTGCTTGTCTCGCGTCACGTAATCTCTCGTGTTGGTCTTCTTCTCGGCCTTCTTGCTGACGCTGTCGCGTTCGTAACTGAGCGAGTTCAGTTCCAGACGATGCTTATGGACTCTGCTGGAACCTTCGGAGTAATCGCCGAATTTCTGCCGTAACTCGTTACACACCTTCAGAGCCTCGTCTCTGTTTTGCAATGCGGAAGAGATCTCCCTCTTCAGTGTCTCAATTTGATAAGACAATGTTTTCTTCTCGTCGAGGAGCTGCTTGTTTCTAACAGAAGGAGAAAGATTTCGATCACGTACTGAGCATTATTTTGCATTGCTTATCTAACGATGAGGTTAAGTTTTATTCATCTTACCGTATTAGATTTTATTCTACAACTTCCGACAGTTCACTGTGACTGCATGCAGTCCATTTGATGCTACAAATACTTTTTTACTTCGAACTCAATAAGTCTCATGTACTACACACATATATGCACATGTTCCATACACCAACGTACCACCGACGGCATCGACTCACACCGACTATCGTTAACGGCTTAGCGAGACCTCCGGTATCGATCGCAAACGCATCGACAAGACTTCGACACTTGTCGGAATTTAACGATTCACATTATCGAGAGTTGTCGATAACTGTTAGTTACAGAATAAGCATTTGCGATAATCATCGATATCGATAGTTAACGATAGCGATTTTCGTCGATAACGAGTTAGAGAATCCCGGTACTGTGCTCGGTCGTATAATCATAATTTTGGAGCTCTAACGCCCATCTTGCAATTCGGGGATTTATCTCCTTTTTATTAAGGGTCATAACTAATGCACTGCAATCTGTCACGATCTTAAAGGGAATGCCTTGCAGGTATGCACGAAACCATCTTAACGCATAAATGATAGCTAAAGTCTCTAGCTCATAACTATGATAACGGGCTTCTACCTCTGTAGTCTTTTTAGAAAAATAAAATAATGGATGGAATTTATTATCCACCTTCTTTTGAAGTAATACTGCGCCAAACCCCAGAGAACTGGCATCACAATGCAATTCAGTCTCGTCTTTAAGATTATAAATGGCCAAAATAGGTGCTTTCGTTAATTCTTGCTTCAACTTTTCAAATGACTCCATTTGCTCAAACCCAAACTCGAAAGTTACCCCTTTCTTTAATAAAGCGTATAGTGGAGCAGCAGTCAATGAAAACCCTGGTATGAATTTCCGAAAATATGAGCTTAGACCTAAAAAACTTTGCACGTCTCTTACACATTGTGAGGTTGGGAAATTTCTTACCGCCAGAATTCCCGATTCAGTTGGACGTATGCCCTTAGCTAATACGACATAACCTAAAAATTTAATCTCTTCATAAACAAAGTGACACTTATCCAGTCTTAATTCTAATAAATTGTCCGTAAATATTTGGAGGACTTTGGTTAATACTTCTCGAAGTGTTCTTCGAGTGTATCAGTTGCTATAACAACATCACCCTGGCGAAAATAAAGCGTTTGAAAAGCAGAAATTGCAACGCTTGAGCGTTTGAAAACGTCTTTCAAACGCTCAAACGTTGCAATTTCCGCTTTTCAAACGCTTATACACTTCCTATTTTCGCCAGGGCATCGAAATATGTGACTACGTTACCTGACTTAAGAGGTTCTTTTAAAGTATCGCTAACATGTCGTTGGAAACAGGCTGGAGCGTTTTTCGGACCAAAAGGCATTTTAACCCACTCGTATTGCCTAAACGGAGTAACAAAAGATGTATACTTAATACTATCTTCATCCATATAAACGTGGTGAAAACCATCCTTTAAGTCAAGTAATGTATAATAGCGTTTACCTTGTAACTCGTCTATTTGCTCCTCAATAATCGGCAAAGGAAAATTATCGCGTTCTGTAATTTTATTCAAAGGCCGATAATCAATACATAAACGCAAACTGCCATCCCGTTTTCTCACTAGAACAATTCTAGAAGCATATTCAGAGTTTGACAGACGAATTATTCCGTTTTTCAACAATTTATTAATAATCTCACGTAATTTATTCTTTTCATCATAAGACAATCTTTTTGGAATAAAATGGAATGGTTGCTCAGTTTTAACCTTAATCTTAAACTTAGCTTTAATCTTTGGAACTTCGGGTCGTTTCGCTTCTAAATAAGTCGCTCGGATAGTCTCCTTAACCCTATCCCGTACTTCAGATGGTAACTCCGGATTAATATCTAACTTGTCTATCTCGCCGCCACTAAATATACTCGGCTCCACATTCAGGATTTCATTTTCCAACACTGATTCCTTTCTGTCCGGAAGTTTCGCCAAACCTAACCCTAAGATCTTTAAGGCGTCCCTACCTAAGAGAGCGCTATGTTTCATTGTGCCATCTGTAACGACTTTTAAAATTACGTCGCCGGCTGTCGCTTCTTCGCACGTAACTTTTAACTTAGCAACGCCTACGATTTCTACGACCGAACCGTTAATTCCTTCATATCGTTCACACGCTATTTTCTCAACCCAATCACGCGGAACAAACTTTTCTTTAATCAAGCTAATTGGACTCGCAGTATCTAACTGAGTATCTAAACGGAAATGATAATTAGTCGCGCCACCAATTCTTTCGAAATCGACGATCTTTAAATATTCATTATCCGCGACAAACTGATCGGTGACACTTGTTACTTGCGGAGTACTCTGCTTCGGCTCCGTCTCCGTTGTCGGGGTCGTCTTCTTCTGTCTCTGCGGGCAGTCTCGTATACCGTGCCCTTGAGCTCCACACTCGTAACAGGATCCTCGATCCCTCTTTGGCTTAGTACACTCCTTCATCCGATGTCCCGTCTGATTGCAGTTGTAACAGCGCGTTCCCTCTGCTTTATTCTCGTCCTTCCGTGGGACTCCTGGTTTCCCTTGTTTTGACTTGTCGGATGCAACAACATTGCTATCACGTCCGTGCTTCCCTTTATTTTTGGGCCGCAACTTAATATTCTCGAACGCTCTCAACAGCATAGCTTTTCTCTCGAACCGCTGCATTCGGGCTTGATTCTGAAGAAATCTGTCAGGAATCCCGTCGATCAAATAATCTACCAGCTCGTCTTCATTCACCGGTACTCGTCCTGCCAGAATCACTTTGTCGTAAAAGTATGTGCCGAATGTTTCGTCGCTCTTCCATTCTCTCTTCTCGAACTGTCGCCGGGACTCAACTTTAGCCGGCCGGACATCGAATAAGTTACGCATCTGCTCTAATAAATCTTCGATTGGGGTCTCTAGATGCTCTAGTCTGGAATGGAACCACTTCAGCGCTTGATCTTTGACCTTTAAACCAATCAGCACTCGCGCAGTATTGTCATCTAACGAATACGTCTGCCGCACTAGGTTAAATTGCTTCGCCCACCGGTCGAAAGCGTCACGTTCACCCGCGAAATCACTTACTAACTCGCTTATGGCGCTAATTGGTTGTCTGAAATTCGACCAGAAGTTATTGTTTACTCTCGATGTCGCCGATGACTGCATCGCCATATTTCTCTCTCGTCTGGTAATGTCTAATTCACGTCGTAATAGCTCCTGCTCTCTTCTCCATTGTGACAGAGGCAGCTCTCCCTCGGTACGTGACCGGTCGGTAGTGTCGACATCGCCGGAATCCTCTATACCGATCAGGGGCTCCGGCAAACGTATGGCTGGGATAGGCCGATCCATCTCACCGCGCACATCATCCTGCGCATCTTGGCGGCCTTCTTCCCGCTCATTTTCCCGCCATGATGAACTCGCTAGCCCGTCGAGTCCTTCTGTTCTTTTATCGATGTCGGTCCCGAGGCGCTTGATTTCCTCCCTCCAAGGCCCACTGGCGTCCTGTCTGTCGAGCTTCTTTATAAGATCCGCCTTATTTCCTTTCAAGGGCAGTCCCTTCCACTTGCACATCTCCCTAAGGGCCGCGATAGAAAATTCTCGGGCATCCATCTTGACCGGACCCGCTTCTTCTACGTAACACAATCAGGCACACGAGGCTCGCGATCTTTGGTCACTAATCCCACTTCTGAAAAATTGTAGCCCTCCGGTGGCTCTGATACTAATGCGGGCGTCCGGCGCGTGGTCAGGGAATAAATGACTCTCACTTTCTTCTGTATATATAAAAGTATTAGTATTCACTACTTAAGCTTCAGAAAAGCTGTTCGACAAAAACAATTATTCCGCACTCTCTCACAAATCGCGAATGTAACATAAGACGTTATCTTAAGAACATTCGTAGTCATAAGTATCTTCGCGCCGAGCTCACCGCATACGTGCTCTTCCTGCGGGCTCTGCCACACGACTCCCCCCTATTCGCTATCCCGGGCCTCACTCACTCCCGCCCTCTCTCGCCGACCATATTTACTACAATAGGAAATAAAATCTATTTAAATGGAAATATAAAATAGGATTTGAAAAAATGCATTTTAAATGCAAATGCAAAATAGGTATTTTGCATTTTGTATTTCTATTTTAAATACATCTATTTCAAATAATGCACATCTCTGCTCATAATCAACGTGTCTGTAACGGGACGAGGAAACGACAGACGCGAGTCGTTTTACGTCCTGCTTTTTTAGAACGAAGACAATAATCGTTATGTTTGTGTAGTTGATACATATTGACTCGCCTGTATAACAATGGTGAAATATTTGGATCTGGCATTTTACAACTTATATGTTGCAAAATAAATTTAGAAACCTTTTCAACAGAAGATTTACCGATAATTGGCGCGTCTTTAATCCAAATTAATAAATAAAAATGTTATATACCTCTACCTTGGTATTCTCGTCGCCAGAAGTAATGTGTTACTTCTCCGATTGGGTGATCTTTGGAACAAATAAAATCAAGCAGCGCTTTGAATTTATTATCAAGAAACCTCGACGTCGACACGGGATCTTTAGCAACGAGTACGCTAATGGGCGTCAAATCGTCAGGCCATCCATTTACTTTACGAAGATACGCACCTAAATCTTTCCACATCCATTCACCAGGACTAACTGTAAAGAACCATGCCGCAGGTCCGTATTCTTGCGTCATAGCAATTAAATCACTTCTTGGTCTACGCCAGTATTGTTCCGTATTTCTTAAAGTGGAAAATATCGAACTCAAGTCAGATTCCATATCACCTTTCTGCAATGCTTCTAAATATTCTTTAGCCGTAAAACGTTCTCGTGAATTTGTTGTATACAATTTATGATAAATACCACGACTTAATTGACGAATATTCGCATCATTTAACAAGAAAAATAAGAATTGTGGACTTAATCTAAATTGTTAATGTTTGGATGTCAAACATTTAATAAATTCATGGCTGTGAAGTTTGACCTGTCTAGTTTCGCGTTGTTCATTAACACCAAAAGGAAATAAATCTGAAAAACACAATAGATCTAAAGATTTCTCACGATTGTCCAAGGGCGAATCTTGAACTTTTAACATTTGATATAAGGCAGTAGCACTTTGACATGATTTTTTTTCATATAAAGGGTAAATAGTGTATTGCTCGTAATAACTATCTTGACTTTCGTCAAGAATCTGGGTTAACATCGGTTCACGCTGATTATTATTTGAAGTAGCGTCTACGTTATTATTTTTTGTTTCTTCCATTAGAACTTTTGAACTCAATTCTTGTTTGTCATTTGATAAAACAGCGTCTACGTTATTTTTTGTTTCTTCCATTGGAACTTTTGGACTCAATTCTTGTTCGTTATCCGAAACAGATTCACTATCATTTTCCGTCTCTTGTGCTTTAAATTCATTATTATCCAGTTTCTCTAAACATAATCCATCGTGAGTTTCTGAGAGTGTTATATTATTGTAGAAAGGATTGTTACGTTTGAGCCATGTTAAAGCCTTGTGTACCTTTTTACGATCTACGTATTTCTCCCAAACAATTTTGGATTTTGTCGGAACACCTCTAACACGTACGACGTACATTTCATGATTTTTATTAATTGGATCAGTATCGGAACATAATTTGTTCCATGTCTCTTGTAAAGGTAATGGTAAATGAAACGTTCTACCTTTTACTTTTTGTACCATATTTCTATGAGGCAGTTTTGTGTTAATAACAGATCCCATTTTAACAACAGTTTGAAAAGCTTTATCTCTTTGTATAAAAATTTTTTCAAACGTGTTAAGAGATGATATTTCTTCGGGTCTATCACGTACAAATCGATTATTTAAAACGCAATACGCAGGCATTACTCTATGATCATATCTAACTTCGTCAGGTTTAATATTAAACAATAATGAAATCGCAAAAGCTATAGCAAAAACTCCGCAATCATTGAAGTTTGGTTGATATTGTACAGTAGGAAATTCGACAGGATGTTCCTCAAAGTCGTATGTTGGAAATAATTTTCTCAAGAATATCTCGTGATGTTCGTGCAATTTTTGTTTATTTTGTGAATCATAGATATATATTTTTCTTGTATCGTAATAACTACATACCCAATGTGCACCTCTATTTATAAGCTTTGGATCTGCACAATTGAATGGAGCTGACGCACTGTGCAATATTTGTATATGTTTTCTATTTTTTGGTATACATTGAATATATTGAGGCATTTGGATTTGCCATGTTCCGACAGGTTCATAATCTGAACAACTTTGCAAAAGTGTATGGAAATGATCCATATGAGTGTCCATAATCAATTCGCCTTGAATAATTATATATTTTTCTTCAGGCTTTAAAATTATTTTCTTTTCTAAATTCTGTTTAGATCGCTGTCGCTTTATAATAGCGCGATTGTTTAAATCCTGTTGCTCTGCACGAGATTTTGTAGCATAATTAGTTTCAGAATGTGTCTTTGCACTTTTAGCAATCGCTTCAGTTTCTGTCGCTTTTATTATCGCTAATGGAAGTACTCTTTGAGAAATAGCACATTGTGAAATGTGAATCTTGAGCACGATTATTTGGTAAATTCTGTTTGCATCGTTGCTGCTTTGTAGCGCGATTTTCTAAATCCTGGTTTTCTGCCCGACATTCTTTAGCGCAATTACTTTTAAAATGTCTTTTCATACGTTGAGCAGTCGCTTTAGCCTCTCTATCTCTTATCACTGCTAATGGAAGTACCTTTTAATGATTAGCATTTTGCAAATCTTGAGGAAAATGTTCAATAACATTATTTTCCAAAATTTGTATTAAATGTGAACGCATAAACTTATGTTCATACTTTACTTTGTCAGGTTTAATATTGAATAACAATGAAGTAGCAAAAGCTATAGCAAAAACACCACAATCGCTACCATTCGATTGACGTTGCACAGTAGGAAATTTGACGGGATGTTTTTTAAAGTCATGTGCTGGAAATAATTTTTTTAAGAATTGCTCATGATCTTTACATAATGCTTTATTATGTGAGGAATCATATACAAATATATTTTTTGTATCATAATAACAACACACACAATGTGACAAACTATACAATAATTGAATGTATTTTTTATCTTGTGATACAGGTTGAATCATATCAGGCGATTGTATTCGCCATGTTTCGACAGGTCTATAGTCCGTACAATTAATTAAAAGTTGTTGGAAATGATCCATATGATCATTCATAAGACATTCGCCTCTGTTAATTATATCTTTTTCAACAGGCCGTAAAGTAATATTCTTTTTCACCGACATTTTATTAAAAATGAGCGAATTGAAAAGTGTTTAACAGCCTTTTTTGCAAAGCGCACAGCACCTGTTTCCTGCAGGCGCACAGCACCCGTTCCTTGCAGGTGCACAGCACCCGTTCCTTGTAGGCGCACAGCACCCGTTTCTTGCAAGCACACAGCAGCCGTTCCTTGCAGGCGTACAGCACCCGTTTTCTGCAGGCGCACAGCACCCGTTTCCTTTAGGCGCACAGCACCCGTTTCCTGTAGACGCACAGCACCCGTTTCCTGTAGGCGCACAGCACCCGTTTCCTGTACTCGCACAACACCCGTTTCCTGTAAGCGCACAGCACCCGTTTCTTGTAGACGTACATACAAGCACCCGTTTCTTGTAGACGCACCTTTGTATTTGCGCACAACACTTGTTTGTACAACAGTTTTATATAAGAAATGGAAAAAAATACTTACCTTATCCAATTCTCCTAGAGAAAATTCTGCTGGAATCCTACGCACAAATAAGAAGAAAAAAAATATAAAATATGTAGAATACTACAAAGCGCGATCTTTGCGTGACTTTTTATTTTCAATGAAAGACATTTTCAAAACACTATAAGAAAGCTATTCTTTGTAAAAAATATATTTTGAGATATTTCAAATTTTGTCTTATAAAATATATAAAATATCTCATAAAATAAGCACTTTTTATTCACTTTTCAATAATTTTACCTTTATATTTTTATACATAGAATATTAATTTTTACATTTGTAAAATTGAATACGTCTACAAAATGCAATCAAATTTTGTGAAATTTTTTTTCAACAATCAATTCCTTTCATTATTTTGTGTATAAAAGTATTAAAGTAAAGTTATCAAAAAATAAATACTTTACAAGATATATTTTTTAAATTAAAAGTACAAAATTTTTTAAATACCACGAAATTTGTAACTAAAGATACCTTTATTATAGTGTTAGTTATAGTGAAAAACTCTAAAAGTAAGCTACAAGCATGCGCAATAAAAAGTGAAATTTTTAATTTAAAAAATTCAAGAAAATTCAAGGTGACCTTCATCATGTAACATTGATATCGCCACCTACGGTCAAACTGATAAAACTAGTAAATAGATATTTTTAAACCCTACAACTTTTGTCTGAAACATATCTTTCTGAAATGTATAGTTTATAAAAACTGATAAATCTCCCCGAACGTGACCACTACCATACTTACAAGAGTATCAGCCGAAGGGGATGAGCATAAATATTTCATTGTGCATATCAAAAACACATAAATTGAGGCACATTTTAAGACTAAAATCAGTTTGCTATCAGTATTTTAACTGGTACTTTACTCTTGTACGTATGGGATGCTCACGTTTGGGTCGGCTGAAAGGAATAAACATGAAAATCTCATTGCGCATATTTTAAAAGCACATAAATTGTGGAACATTTTAAGACTAAAACCAATTTGCTATCTGTATTTTAACTGGTTCTTCACTCTTGTACGTATGGGGTACTCACGTTCAGAGTTGCCAAAGGGGATAAGCGCGGAAATCTCATTGCGCATATTTTAAAAGCATATAAATTGTGGAACATTTTAAGACTAAAACCAATTTGCTATCTATATTTTAACCGGTACTTTACTCTTGTACGTATGAGGTACTCATGTTCGGGTCGGCCAAAGGGGATAAACACGGAAATCTCATTGTGCATATTTTAAAAGCACATAAATTATGGAACATTTTAAGACAAAAACCAATTCGCTACCTGCATTTTAACTGGTACTTTACTCTTGTACGTATGAGGTACTCACGTTCGAGTTGGCCAAAGGCCGTGTTTTTATTTTTCCGCTACGTGCCCTACGAGCAGAAATATTGCGACGCAAAGTTGAAATGTGAAAATATTATATTAAGATATTTCTACTAACGTCGACGTCTCTTAATAATATATATATATATATGACATATATATATATATATATATATATATATATATATATATATATATATATATTGTGACGTGACAAGTCGCGTCTACTTCCCGGACGGGCTCGGCCGAGAGGAATTCGGGGGTGCCCCCTTGTTAGGGCAAGGGGAGGGCGATTCGTTATAATTGATTGGCCTAATTAGTTGTTAAGTTTTTAAGGGATCGCAGGTGGTGGCTGGAGTCGATCTGTAACGGCTGGGAGCCGCAACGAGGAAGGTCAGAGGATTAAGGAGACGGCTGGGGAACATGGCCAAAAGTCGGATCGCCCGGACCTCCCCGCAAGTGCATGGGTGTCGCCGGCCGGAAGTTACTCCGTACTCGGTCGTAACAGCGGCGAGATAACAGCCAAGTAGACCCTGAAGCGCCCCGAACGAAACGCAGTCAGACGAGGGTGCCGAGGAGCGGCCCAGGGAAAGGCGCAGCCCTGGGGCCGTCACACCGAGGGGATGCCGGCAGACGGGGCCGAGGCCCGGCCAGCCTGACCCCGAACGCCGGCTCGATCATCGCGGCCCGGACAGCCGGTTGATTTGAAAAGCCCGCGCCGAGTCGGAGACAGATGGAGCAACGCCGCCGGAAAGGGGTGGCGCGCGAGAAGCTGAGGCGCCGATGAGAACGCCCTAGCATTGGAGTGGCGCCCCCGGAAGAAGCGGCGCACGGGTAGCCTAGGCGCCGGGAGCGCTAGGATCGGCAATCCGGTCGAGCGGCACGCCACAGCGCAGGCGCGGGGAACCGGCGCGATCCCGGCAGGCCATCGTTTCCGTCACTGTCGTGCCAACGAGGAACCAGGGAGCATCGCCCGACTTACGAGCTGCCCGGACCGAAGGAGATACTGCGACGCATTGTAAGGTCACCACCCTGGCGTCCCCGCGTTAAGAGAAGAGAGTTCGCTCGAGGCACTGGCCCCAGGCACGCGCCGATTACCTGAGCGCCGCAGGAGTTACCTGTGGACGCCGACATGAGAGCGTGCGTTACCTTGCGCTCGCCGGTAAGAGAGATTCGCGTGGAGACTGTGCCAGGGCCTTGCCGAGAGTGAGCTCTCCTGTGCGTAGAGACCAATCGTGCCCTCCCCGGGAGCACCGTCACGGCCGACAGTCGCGTGGCGTTTCATTGTGTAATCGTGTTAACTCGTGTCGCGTTTCAGAGTGTTAATGTTCGTAATCGTGTCGCGTTTTATTGTGTTAGGGTTAGTAAGCGTGTCGCCTTCGGCCACGTTAGTGAGAGTAATCGAGTCGCGAGTGGTCATGTAATTTGAAGGGCACTCGCCCTCGCGTTCGAGTAGCGTATCCGGGACCTCGAGGACGGCGAATATTGTGCTTGGCGGGACGGAAAGATCGACGGGATCGGCGCGGGGCCGCGGAATCTTCGTGCTTGCGAAAGGATTCGGGATTCGCGCGACACGCCGCGGGATCGTCCGCGATACGAGTCCTTATTTCGTGTTCGGGGGCAATCGCCGACTAGCGGGGTCGACACGGCGAGATCGCCCATACTTTTTGCGTCGTACGGAATCGAGGTGGCTCGGGTGCACGTTGAAGACGCTACCGAGGGGGCGGCGATTCGGTGCGTCGGCCACGTGGCGTAAAGTCGCGTAAGCAAGGTACCGCGTTACCTTTATTAACTAATTGTTTCTTATGTTAAGTTTTCGTGTGCGTCTGCGTTTATCTGTTGCGTTGATCTGTTCTCACGTGCGTGCATCTACGTTATTTAGTATACGGCAGCCTCGCGTGCACCTGCCCTAAAATCCGAGGGTCACTCTGTCCGACATTTTCGCGCCCGGTTGTTGCGTTGTTTATGCGGCATTTGTGCGTCAGTAGTCCGGCATTTTGACGATAGTTTACATCATATCTTCGCGTTAATTCGTTGCCGCGGCGCCGATCCGCTGCCAATAACGTCTCGTTGCCGCGTGATCTGATTCCGAATGCGGGGTGCTCAGAACTATCATACCAGCACCGACTTTAACGGATAATCTGTTGCAAGTGTTTTCTATTTGACGAAATATATTATATGTTATCCTATTACCCTTATTTTCAGATTTTCAAAATTCAAAATGTCGGATTTAATATAACGGACCAAATTCGTAAAGTTTTTTGATCAAGCTGAAATTTGTCACTTGGGCGTTTTCGGGGTCGCTGATCACGAATATGACCTCAGATTTTTAAAATTCAAAATGGCGGATTTAATATGGCGGACAAAAAACAACTTTTGCCAAAATTTATGAAACTCAATATTTGGAGGTTTTTGGGGGCGCTGATTACAAATCCGTGTATAATTTTTTAAAATTTAAAATGGCGGATCAAAAATACGGTAGATAAAAAACAAAATTGTTGACGAAATATGCTAAACTTAGTATTTGGAAAGCTCTCTGCGTTAACCCTTTGCGGCACAGCAGGATAGATTCTATCCCACCTATATTACCACCATTTTTTCCGTTTTTAAGCCAGTTTTTAATCGATTTTTTCGGACAAAATTTATGAAACTCAATATTTAAAGGTTTTTGGGGGCGCTGATTACGAATCCGTGTATTCACCAATTGCGTGTAATTTTAGATTCTTTGACATGTTACGATATTGAAATTACAAAAAAACCCGAAAAAATTTATTAAAAACTGGCTTAAAAATAAACGAAAAAAATGGTGGTAATCTAGGTGGGATAGATTCTATCCCGCAGTGCCGCAAAAGGTTAACCCAGAGAGCTTTCCAAATACTAAGTTTCACATATTTCGTCAACAATTTTGTATTTTATCTACCATATTTGATCCGCCATTTTGAATTTTAAAAAATCATACACGGATTTGTAATCAGCGCCCCCAAAAACCTCCAAATATTGAGTTTCATAAATTTTGGCAAAAGTTTTGTTTTTTGTCCGCCATATTAAATCCGCCATTTTGAATTTTAAAAATCTGAGGTCATATTTGTAATCAGCGACCCCGAAAACCCCCAAGTGACAAATTTCAGCTTAATCAAGAAACTTTTTACGAATTTGGTCCGTTATATTAAATCCGACATTTTGAATTTTGAAAATCTGAGGTCATATTCGTGATCAGCGACCCTAAAAACCACCGAGTGACAAATTTCAGCTTGATCAAGAAACTATTTACGAATTTGGTTCGCCATATTATATCCGCCATTTTTTTTATTTTTAGAAACATCCAAATCTTAGTGCTATCTACTCACAAGCTATGTATCCTCTTTTTTTTCATTAAAAACAACAATTTAATCATATAATTTGTGTTTTCAACTCATATAAAGCGCCATATTTTGATCGCCATATTGAATTTTAAAAAGTACCACACTGTACTTGATAAAGCACACAAAAACAAAGATTTTAAGCCCTTAACCATTTTAATCGGTTTAATAGAATTTTGGAGACGGCCCTGTCCCGGTTGACATGGAACGTCCCATATATATATATATATATATAAATATAAGATTTTTTTTGTAATTGTTTGATATATATATATATATATATTATATTTTTTTCATAAATAAAACCATTTAGACGATATTAAGGTTTAAAGTTAAAAGTGTATAAAAATTATTTTTTTTTTTCATATTAAATAAATAAAGCTCATAATTTTGTTATATAAAAAAAAGAATAATTTTTATACACTGAACTTTAAACCTTAATATTGTCTTGGTTGCGAAATTGCTGTATTTCTCGGCGATGGAAGCGGGATGAGAAGGACGCGCGTGGAAGGTGTTAACAAATTATTTCGGTAATTTTATGTGTAATTCAGACCACAGTCTGAGCCGTCTTTAATCCGTCAAAAAATATACATTTGACCTGAGATTTGATGAGCGGCGTATAAGTGAGAAGTCTTTTAATGTCTGTGAGTGGGCGAGACAATTATACTAATTGCCCTCCTCGTGGTGACTTGCCCGTAAGCCGGTGTGACACGTGGCGGTCGGCACTCGCGCACGTGTGAGCCTGAGTCGTCGTGTTGATGTACCAGATTTGAGCTAAATGAGCGGTCGCTTTGCAAGTTAAGAGAGTTTCTGGGCAGCTTCGATCACTTCGATGGACACTTCACTCGAAAATAACCCTCAAGCAAATCAGAGCCCTCGTCGTACGTCAGGTCAACGCGCGGCCATTTGTACGACTCTTCGTCTTGCGAGGAAGCCGTTGACGATGAGCGCGCCCGTGCTTGCGCAAACTGCCGCGTCGCTCCGGCAGGTCGCATCCGATCGATGCTGCCATCTGATCGGATGGCGCAACGTGAACGGAATCTTGAACATTCCGCCCGCCATCAGCAACATGGTATGATTCCTTACTCTTGATCTATCCTTTATTCTGAGACAGGTAGTATGGCAAGCTTGGCAACTGGCCGAGTGAGTATCGTGGTGGCTGTCTTAAGGGTAACCACCCTAGTGAGTCCATCCTTGCCGGGGTGCAGTTCCGTTACTCTGGCGAGTGGCCACTTGCACGGTGGAGAGCGTTCGTCGGTAAGCAGCACGATGGAACCCACCTTGATATTGTTGTTAGGATGATGCCACTTGGACATCGCCTGCTGGCGTTGCAGATAATGAGCCGACCATTGTGCCCAAAATTTTTGAACATGCTGCTGAATGAGCAGCCACCAAGATAATCGTGAGGTTGCCAGGTCAATCAGTGATGATTCGGGTATGGTAGTTAGTGGAACTCCAATGAGAAAATGACCTGGGGTGAGCGCTGAGACGTCTTCAGGGTCGTCACTCAACGGTTCTAAAGGCCGCAAGTTGAGAATGGCCTCGATTTGTGTAAGCAACGTAGTGAGTTCTTCCGTCGTGAGTAGAGTCTCCCCGATAGTCCGTCTCAGGTAAAATTTCACAGACTTTTCCACCGCCTCCCATTTGCCCCCCATGTGTGGAGCGCCTGGTGGGTTGAACTCCCATCTTGTGCCGTCAAGTTGTAGAACTTGAGCAATCCGTTGATGTTCTTGAGAGCCTTGGAGAAACTTTTTTTTGAGCGCGGCGTCTGCTCCAATGAAAGTTGTCCCGCAATCCGAGCGCATGGTCGGAGCAATTCCCCTTCTCGCTGAAAATCTTTGGAAGGCTGCGATGAATCCTTCTGATGAGTAGTCACTGACTACTTCGAGGTGAATTGAGGAGGTGGAGAAGCAAACGAACACGCAGTTCCATTCCTTGTATGTTTTTGCACCTCGTCCCTTCCATGTCTTGATGGTGAGCGGTCCGGCATAATCGACTCCTGTATGAGTGAACGCACGTGCCGGCGTAACCCGAGAGAGAGGTAGTTGGCCCATTTGTTGATGAGCACGGATCCCCCTCTGCCGAGCACACACGACACACCGTAAGATATGAGACTTCACCGGAGCCCGTCCACCGATGATCCAGTATTGTTGCCTGACATGAGCCAATGTCAGCTGTGTTCCTCCATGCAGGGTACGCCAATGGGCGTGATTAAAGTTGAGAACCGTGAGTGGCGAGGTAAAATTGCCTGATGTTTGTTGTCTTGAGCTAGTGCTGATTGGTTGAGGCGGCCGCCAACTCGGATAATCCCTTGAGCATCGATGTACGCAGTCAATCGACTGAATGCGTGAGTAGTTGGTAGTCTCGAATTGGCCGTGGGCATTTTGATCTCGTGCGTGAAGTATGCCGCTTGAGTAGCCTTGATCCAGAATAGTCTGGCCTCCTCCAAAGCTGAGTGCAAGTCCAGTGGCTTGTATCGGCGCTTTCTCAGAAGCGATATGAACCTGAAACAAAGAGCTGTTATTTTCAATAATTTATTGAAAGTTGAGTACCTATAAATGAGGTCCCAGTGGTAGTCCGTCTGAGATGCAGCTGCATATAGCGCAATGCCAGGACGAGCCTCATGCGCGCTCAACTCGTCCGAAAGCGCGGGTTGAGATGGCCATGCTTCAGGATTGAGAATTCACGGTGGTCCCGTCCACCATAATGAGTGGCTTTGGAGTTGAGATGTAGTCAATCCTCGTGATGCGCAGTCGGCTGGGTTGGATGTGCCAGGTACGTATTTCCAGTGAGCTTTTTCCGTGAGCTCTTGAATCTGAGAAACTCGGTTTCTCACAAAATCCTTCCAGCGCGATGCATGAGATTTGATCCACGTGAGTGTCACAACAGAGTCCGTCCACAGGTGAGTTGCTGTAACGTTCAACTTCAAGGTGGCTTGAACGTATTGCATGAGTCTTGAGAGCAGCAGTGCTGCGGTGAGTTCAAGTCTCGGGATGGTGAGTCGTTTGAGCGGTGCTACCTTAGTTTTGGAGCACACCAATGAAATCGTGGCGCCATTCGAGCCGCGGACGGTGATATATACGACTGCAGCCATTGCCAATTGAGAAGCATCAGAAAAGCCGTGAAATTCCACTGACGAGGTACTCCATGTGTTGTACCACCGAGGTATTGAGATCTTGCGCAAGCTGGTGAGTTTTTTTCTGATAGTGAGCCACCGTAATGAGAGCTGGGATGGCAGTGGTTCATCCCATTGGAGCTTATGAAGTCAAAGCTCCTGCAAGAGCATCTTCGCCTTGATCACTACTGGTGATGCAAAGCCTAGTGGATCGAATATCTGAGCCACTTCAGACAAAACGAGGCGTTTAGTGAGATGATCGGTGTGCGACGAGATCTTTGTTGAGAATGTGAATGAATCTTCTTGAGGAAGCCATCTTAATCCGAGTATTTTGGTTTCGCAATCGTCAAATGCAATTTGTGAGCCCTGGTCCTTATCTGCTTCTACCGCAGTGAGCACATCTGGATGAGTCGCGTGCCACTTGGCCAATGGAAAACCGCCCGCCATGCATAAGTTCTTTAGTTGCAGTGCAATTTTAATTAGCTGTTGGACAGTGTCAGCGCCTCCAAAGGTGTCGTCGACGTATCGACCTTGAAGGATGGACGGCACTGCGAGGGGAAAATTGTGGCCTTCATCCTCCACCAATTGCAGTAGTGTTTGTACCGCCAAGAATGGGGCAGTTTTCGTACCATACGTGACCGTGGTTAGATGATATGACACTTCATTGAGCAGTTCGTCTATCCAGAGAATCCGCTGTAAATTCCAGTCATTTTCATGCACGTTGATCTGCCTGTACATTTTTGTGATGTCAGTGGCAACTAAGTGTCAAAATTGTCGAATCCAGAGTAGAACATCGCTGACGTCTAAATGCAACTTGACTCCCGTGTGCATGAGATCATTAAGTAAGCGGCCGGAGGTAGATGCACTCGAGCCATTGAATACCACACGTAATTTTGTGGTTGCACTGTCTGGTTTGAGCACTCCGTGATGTGGCAAATAGTATTGTGTGTGCTGACTAGAAACGGGTGAAACCTTCTTCATGTGATTGAGATCTCGATATTCTGTCATGAACTGATGATACAGACGTCGATAGTTGTCATCTCATGAGAGTCTTCTTAGCAAGCTTTGCAAACATTGATGTGCAGTAAGATACGAATCACCAAAAGTATCAGGTAATGACTTTAATGGAATTCGCACTGTGTATCGACCTGTTGAGATGATGGTTGGTTGTAGGCACTTCTTCTTGTGTCCAGAATTTCGCGAGCAACTCGTCGAGAGCATCTACTCCCTCCTGAAGCGAAGCATGATGCACGGTAGCAACTCCCGGTGATGATGTGTTGACCGGTCCGAGAACGAGCCATCCAAAAATTGAGAGCTGTGCAATTGGCATCAATGGATCTTGTTTGATGATGTTAGGCTTGATGATCTGTCCATATGAGTCCGCTCCAATGATGACATCCACTGGCCGTAGTGTTAGGAAATCTGAATCAGCCAAGGTCAACTTGGTGAGATGCGGCCATTCCTGTAGTGCAGCGTTGAAGGATGGCAGGATGTTCGTTAACGTCTGCAGAATATGAGCTTGAATAATGACGTCTGTTCTTGAGTGAAGTGAGCGGAGCGTTAGCAATGCAACTCCTCGAGTTTGCGTCGCTCTTCCGCCACCAATTCCAGTGATGAGAATGACGGAATGATGACGAGGGATGTTGAGCTGACGAACGAGAGATTCAGCAATAAAGGTAAGTTCTGAACCTGAATCGATGAGAAGCCGTACGCGCTGAGTATGAACAGATGAGCTGATCTGAGCCAGGGCCGTAGCTAGTAATGTTGAGTGTGATGAGCGAGCCAAAGATGAGTGAGCGACGATTGCACCATCTTCCTATTGAGCTGACGCAACTGAGCTGGTGATCAGCTTTGCTGATGAGTTCGAATGATGAGCCTCATGCAGCATCGTGTGGTTTCGGTTGGTGCACTTCTTGCACCCCCGTGAGCTTTTACATGAGCGGACGTTGAAGCGGCCGAAGCAGTTGAAACAGAGCCTCCGTGGTATGACTAATTTTTGTCGATCGCCCGTTGAAAGATCCCTAAATTTTGTGCGCATCACAATGAAGTGAAGCCGGTTGAGCTGCCGCATGCTGAGCTGTCCCCGTGCGGGCCGGTTGAGCTGCCGCATGTTAAGCTGTCAACGTGCGCTTTACTGTTGAATGATCGCCGACGGCCATGAGGCTTCAAGATATGCATGCTCCTTGAGAAATGTCTTGTGCGCCTCTTCGAGATGCATTGAGATTTGGATGACCTCCTCTAACGGCATGTCCTCTGTACAAGCTGGCAGTGTCTCGCCAATATTCCGCACCGTTGCCAGGCGGTTCATTTGAGTGTGAACCTTGAGGGTGAGCTCCGTGGACAAGCGCACGGGTGAGGCTTGGTGTTCCGATGTGCGAGCCGGTGGTATTTCGAGCAGCGGCGTCGTGGTGTCCGTACCGCCTGTACCCGCCTTTGCGTGTTCCGTCATGTTGAGCCGTCCCTGAGCTGTGCACGATGAGACACCTGAGATTTGTCAAGACACGTGTAAGAAATGCTGCACGAAACGAGGACGTTCGAGAGAAGCGTGAGAAAAACACTATGCAAATCGAGAGTCGTTAAGGTCATGTATTGAGCACGTGATGATGTCTATATGACACTCACGAGAGCGCGTGAACATGTTTGTGTAACACTCGCAAGCGCGCGTGAGAATGTCTGTATTTCACTCGCGGAAGCGCGCGATAATGTCCACGTGGCATATCGTGAAAGGCATGCCCTGTTCATATGATCTGTGTCCGAGCTACACTTTAAGTTCCACGCATCCGGCTCGAAAGACCAAAATGGTTGCAAAATCGCTGTATTTCCCGGCAATGGAAGCGGGATGAGAAGGACGCGCGTGGAAGGTGTTAACAAATTATTTCGGTAATTTTATGTGTAACTCAGACCACAGTTTGAGCCGTCTTTAATCCGTCAAAAAATATACATCTGACCTGAGATTTGATGAGCGGCGTATAAGTGAGAAGTCTTTTAATGTCTGTGAGTGGGCGAGACAATTATACTAATTGCCCTCCTCGTGGTGACTTGCCCGTGAGCCGGTGTGACACGTCGCGGTCGGCACTCGCGCACGTGTGAGCCTGAGTCGTCGTGTTGATATACCGGATTTGAGATGAGCGGTCGCTTTACACGTTAAGAGAGTTTCTGGGCAGCTTCGATCACTTCGATGGGCACTTCACTCGAAAATAACCCTCAAGCAAATCAGAGCACTCGTCGTACGTCAGGTCAACGCGCGGCCATTTGTACGACTCTTGTCTTGCGAGGAAGACGTTGACGATGAGCGCGCCCGTGCTTGCGCAAACTGCCGCGTCGCTCCGGCAGGTCGCATTCGATCGATGCTGCTATCTGATCGGATGGCGCAACGTGAACGGAATCTCGAACACGTCTAAATGATTATATTTATGAAAAAAATATAAAAGACCTTTTTTGTAGATCGTTAAATTTTTGACAAAAATATGTATTGATTATTTCATAATTTTTGATAGTCGATATTATAAAATTGATCAAACTTTAACTTTGAATATCTTTTAAACGGTTGAATTTATTATATAAAAAAATGATAAAAGATCTTTTTCGTAAAACAATAAATTTACTACAAAAATCTATGTGAAGCAATGCTGTATTACTGTTTGTTAGATAGTTATAAAATTTTTTCTATTTTATTAAATAAAAAATAAAAAATCGCGATAAGCAACCTGTTAATATTAATTAATATTAAAGGCTCAAACTTTAACAGGTATCTTATTTACCCTCCTGCAAATATATATGCTATTCATGAAATATAAAAAAAGGCATAGTTCCTTTAAGAAAAAATATGCAACATAAATTATTAGATATGAAAAGATCTAATTTTATATAATTATATATAATCAGATTCGAAATTTGGAAATATGATCTTATCTTTATGTTAGTATACCCAAGTTAGTACTTTATAGTACCCAAATTTCGGATCTGATTATACAGGGTGTTGCAAATTATTTATGCAAATTATTTATTATTAATTAATTGTTATATTTACAGATCATCTTAAATACTTCTTATGTCCGTTTTCACTAACGTCGTTTAACTTGAACCTTAGTTCAATTCGCTCTTTGTCTGCTTCTAAGGCTGCGTTCGCTTTGGACGCTTTCGTGCTGAAAGCATCACTCCATCTTTTTTCAACATGTAATGAGCAATAAAGATAGACACTGACGCTTTCAGCACGAAAGCGCCCAAAGCGAACGCAGCCTAAGAAAGTCCATTAGAAAAAGACAAGGAGTGAATTGAACTAAGGTTCAATTTAAACGACGTTGGTGAAAACGGGCATTAGTTTGTAAAATATAATTTGTACAGCATCCATAGATATTACAGACACTAATGCAAGCGCCCGAATTTGCTATTATTATTTCACAAACATCGGTTAACTCTTTGTCTCTTTCTAACGTCTCCCTTAATTAGAAAGAGACGAAGAGTGAATTAACCTAACCTAAAGTTAAAAGTTAACCAATGTTTGTGAAAAAAGTAAACAATTTGTTATATATAATAATAATTTAATATGTATATTATAACATACCTGAAGGCACACAAACACAGAATTGCGTATGAATCCACGCGGCGGTGCCCGATCAAGAAATCTATTAAACACATAAATCTATAAGCTAAACAACAGAAAAAAACAGCAAATACTTTACTTGTAAATTATTGTTAATATTTACCAAATTACTATATACGTTTACTTCTCTTTTATTATATATTTCTTTATTTCTTTATCAAGAAACACGTACGGTTATCGTTTCACTGACATGAATCGCTTCACTGACATAAAACCTCTATTTATCTAAATCTATACCACCATAAACCAAATAAATCATGATATTACCATGAACAATCCTAGTTGATAATTCCACTTCGCGTATCGTCGATAATGTTACCGATCGTATAAAAGAAAATTGTGTTCAATACACATAAACCGTGAATGAGCAGCTAAGTAAAGCGGGGAGCACACACTTCTGCACAACGCATAATGCGTAAGCATAAGAAAATTGATTGGTCTATTTCTTTATGCACATGTATATGGACCAATCAATTTTCTTACGCTTAAGGCCATCGCACACTAACTTGCATAGGCTGCATAAATATAGCATAAGACCGCTGGACCAATGAGCATCTTATGTAAATCAATATGGCGACTTTATGCTGAATGCTCATTGGTTTAGCGGTCTTATGTTACGCTTGTGCTAAGCTAAGCTATGCAATTTTGTGTGCGATGGCCTTAACAATTAAATATGATTGGTTGAATCCAAAGATAAGAACCAATCACATTCTGTGTGCGTTTGAAAAAGCTATTAACGCTAAAAGCGCGCTCCCCGAACACAATCTCCATTGTTGTTACTAGCCGCTGCTATCGTCGCCGTCATTTGTTGATGTCCGGGAACCCGCCCCGGAGATTCGTCTCGAAGTCTCCTGTACCTCGCGTTTTGTTTCTCGCGCAAACGAGCGACGAGCGTGCGAGTGTTTCACCTTCACGGCCTTCACGGTTATATTAACCCGTCGCGTCGCGTAAAAGAGTCACGGTGCGGTCTCGCTTCGCGTGTAATTGGCGCGAGACACTACCGTGTCTCTTGATCAGTTTCGTTTCAGTTTCGTTTCAGTTTGGTCTCGTTTCGCGTGGTGGCTACCGACGATGATGGAATCAATGAATGCAATAAATAATGTAAGTATGGCATAATCTTAAAATCTCGAGTACTCACAACTCGTTGTAATCGTTGTATCGCGTAAAAGATCCATGGTGCGATCTTGCTTCACGTATACTTGGTGCGAGACATTAACAGTGTCTATTGATTTATAATCAAAATATAATAACATATCATCCTTTTTATTTTACAGGAGGAAGACGACAAGTCGTTGGCCCTGGCGGCAGAGAAGATGCAGCTAGATGCTGCGAAAGCTCAGGCTCAGGCTCAGGATGCTACGGCTGCGACCATTACAGGTGCTGCGGCTGCGACAACTACGGGTGCTGCGGCTACAGCTCCAGTGGCTTTGGCTATGACAACTACGGGTGCTGCGGCTGCAACAACTCCAGCGGCTGCAACTGCGACAAATCTGACGACTTTGCCAGCTTTCACAAGACGTAAGTATATAAATATAAATAATATATATTTACAACTTGTGTCCGCTCGCGTAAATATACACACGAGGCGATCTCGCGCTGCGCGTGTACTTCGCGCGAGACACAGTAGTGTCTCATAATCATAATCATAATCATTAAATAATTTCTCTTTTTGTTACAGCAAGGAGATGTCAAAAATCAAAGAAATCTCGCGGCCCATACCGCGGTGGACGTGGCCGCGGCCGCGGCCGCGGATCCTACGGCGATGGACGTGGCAGCAGCAACGAATATCGCGGTGGACGTGGTGGACGTGGTGGTAGCACAATCTATCAAACATTTTACTTATAGATGTTGGTTTTACCTAGAGATAAAATGTTTGATACACACACACGCACACACACACACACACCGTTCGTGATGAGAAAAAGGTTGCAAACGTTTTTCTTTTTAATTTTTTTATTTACACGCGTCAAAGCCGAAATACTTCTTTTTACACGCGACGAAACAGAAAATTTCTTGTAAATTCATGCAAAACATGAGTACAGTGTATAATCAACGGGCATCATGTATATATGTTATCAGTTTTATTATATCCAATATTATATATATTTCAACTTTTATTGTATTACAATTATTAATAAAATTATATAATTTCCTTCATTCACGATTATACTTATTCGTATCCTGCGCCGTGACATGTCATAAGTACGTTCCGAGCTCATGTGCACCAATGGGCCTGCTTAGTCTGCCTAATTCTCTATTAACATTTTTTGTAATATTTTGTAAAGGTTTATCTATGGTAATTTCATAAAGGAATCATTCCGCCGCACATGATAAAAATTGAAATACATTGTACGTAGAGTTTAAAAATGTAAAGATTTTTTGCATAAATACATTGTCATATTTATATTTAACAGACTGTTAAATCTACATATAATTTTTTGCAAAAATTAATGATGTTACAATTACGCCAATATTTGTTCTACTGCCCTAGAAAATAAACAAAATTTTATATACATTTCAAACATAAAGAAACGAGTAAGAATTAAAATAACAATTTTAGCCGCATAAATATATTACAATTTCTCTCTACAACTAATTTTGCATGTGAATATCTTAATGTGGTGCAATAATAAAAGTGAAGTTTTGTGGAAATGCACCTATCGGATTCTACAAATACAAATATCCTAAGAAGCTTTGCGAGCAAGGAAGTTATGGTGCTAACTAAAATATTTTATTTCTTAGCCAAACATATGGATGGAGATTTCAACAATAACGTAAAATACCAGTGGCTGGATCATGAAGAATTAGAAAAAGTATTACCTACTGGAGTACAACAGAGTTATTTCACAATTTATGTTTACGTAAAGAATAAAATAGAATATAAAATATTGAACTCATTCTTTGATCTCTTCTTAATATTGTCTCTTATTAATATTGTCTATTATTACCGTAATATTAACATTATAAAGGACTCTTAATATCCTTTTTAAAGGAAAATATTCCCCTTTACACAAACATTTATGCACCGTCACGATTATTAAATTTCATGTTTTATTCTTTAACAAAAAAACTGTTTAAGCACATATTTTTCGTTATATTTTCAAATAGTAGATTGATTATATAGAAAAAATAAATAAAAAATTAAAATAGTGCTTTTTATATTAACGAAGTATATCTTACAATTAGAATCTCCCGGGTCCCTTTCGTCCAGTATATTTAGAGTCATCTCTAACTTCTTTTTCTTGCCGGCGCCGCCTTTTTTCTCTAAAATCCAGTCCCTACTTTTCTTCAATGATTTACCCTTGGCTTTCTTTATGTATGACCTACATATATATATATATATATATATATATATGTTTATGAAGAGGAGGATTTCAGGACATATTTAAATCTTCATTTTTTATGAAATATATTAGTTGCTTGTGATGAAAAGGACTCACTCCTATTTGGGTTTTCCAAAAAATTAGTTATTAACTGATATACAGCTATTATGTATTAAATGGCAGATTTCAAGACACAGGATGTTATTAACTATTTGCAAAAAAATATAATATATTGTAAGTGTTCATACAATAAAAAAACATGGTTGCAACCTAGAGAAACAAAAAATAACTTTATTATTTAAATATTGTTTGCATAAAGCCATTAAACTACAGCATGTCCCGCAATCTACCATTTTGTTTCTATATTTATATGATCTTTTGGTAGATTTCAGACAGTATTTTTATTTTTACAAAATACTGAAAACTAGCCATATACTAATTTAAGATCTTATTTTAAACATTGTTTAAATATTTATTATTTTACAAAAATGTAGAAAATACTGATCTGAACATGAGAATTCAATTAAAATAGTCCAGTCCTGAAATCTACCCTTCTATATGATATATGTAATATAATCTAAAGGCAGATTTGAATTTTATGTCTCTCTCTCTCTTTCTCGTATTTAGCGTCAAATATTCCATGCGTAACTTATCTTGTATTTAAGATCTTATTTTAAACATTGTTTAGATATTTATCATTTTACATAGATGTAGAAAATACTGATTTGAACATGAAAATTCAACTAAAATAGTCCACACACACAGTCCTGAAATCTACCCCTCTATATGATATTTCCGACTATCCTCAATCTATTTTTGGCACTCTCTTCCAGACAATATCACCTCTGCTTCCTCATTCCCTTCGTTCAAAGGTCTTCTAAAAGCATATTTGCTTGCACGTGAAAACTGAATGACACTTTTCTCGGGTATAGTACTTTCTGAGACCTCTTTTCTATTTTTTTCTGTAATTAGTTTGTAAGTTATGCTGTGCGTCAATTTTAGTTTTATTCTACTCATACTGTACTTTGCGATTGTTAGATATATTTTTGCGATAGTTTTACTGTACTTTATTATAACTTGCGTTAGTTTTCAGTTCTTCAACTGTCTATATTTTTGCGCCGCCAATTTCAATTTCAATACAGCGACTCATTGTTACGCATGTTTGAGAGCATTCCATGCGTAACTTATCTTGTATTTTAGTACACTTATCATTACAAGTATAAAAATGCATTGAGAATAGGTAAGAAAATAAAAGTGACATATTTTTTAATTAATTATTAAATTACTTATTACTTTATTAGATTTATTACAGAAACGTATGAAAGTAAACATTGCACATATTGCAATAAAACAAATATAAAATAAATGTATCATTTTCTCTAATTTATTTAATCAGTTGAAAAAATAAAAAATAAAAATTTGCATTTTTGTACACACATTTAAAAAATGAACTTTATATAGTTCAGTATTTCTGCTGTGTGTAAATATTTGCGCAATATAATTAGAATACAGCGTTATAACTTATTTGCTATATATATTTAGCAAAGTTCATAATTCGAAGACTAACTTTAACAATAAAATAGTTTTTTTTTCCATGAAAAAATATTACAGCACATTTTTATTATATCGACCATATTTTCGAATTTAACCTGTCTATAATGCAAAAAATTATGATTCATACATGATGATTTACACAGGATTTCGCAATTATGTGCTATATTTAAGTAATATGATTTATGTAATATTAATATTATTTAAGTAATATGATAAAACTATAATTACACACATATATAGTCATGCATGATTTTACATATATCAGGATGTTATCTATCCTGCAAGAATATAAGTGTTAAATACTTTTAAAAGTATATAAAATCATACATAATTATATGTGTGTGTAATTATATTTTTGTCATATTACTTAAATACAGGATATAATTGCAAAATCCTGCCAAAATGTGCTGTAATATTTGATATATTCTATAACAATAGATAGAGGTATATCTAAAGCGCTTAATTGAAGCCACTAAGTTGTTTTGTTTATCTTCAAAAATATAAAAATGTGTAAACTTAATTTATCTTGACAAGTATAAAATAATTATAATTATACGTTCTTATGTCATCTTGGTAGTATCTTCAAAAATTACTAATAAAATTAAACGAATCTGATATATTGCCGTGTTTTATATGTATGTTATATGTATGTATTATGTGCGAAACATTTTACAACTTGGTTTTTCCTGTTGTTATGTTGTTTACATATGTCCTTATTTGCGATATAGTACGATTTTGAAGACATTTGTTTTCACTTTTAAGAATTTGGATAGCTTTTGTTGAAGGCTTTATCGACTTCTTTATATCTTTTTGATTAATAAATGCTTTTACCACTACATTTCGCTGTTTTTCAATCCATTTAGTTCGTTTTATTCTAAGGCCACATGGAGATGCTATATTATAAAAAAGAGTATATTAATAAATAAATTAATTAATAATATTAATAAAAAAAAGTATATTAATAAGTTGAATATTTTAGTATCTTAAGTCTAATCTTACTCAAAATAATTCGATTTTCGTATAAAAGAAGGATATTCTTGTATATATGTTTGTACTTACTGTTTTGACGTGACTTTCGCTTAGATGTTTGTGATTCTTTTTGTATCTCCACTTCATTTTCAGACTCTTGTTCTAAATTAGAACTACTTGTACTTTCAATTTCATTTTGTTCATTAGTAGGTATGACAGTAGGTACGTGATCATCTTTTTCCTCGTTTTCTTCATGAGTATCTTCTACATCGTTCCCCGATGCTTTTTCTAATAATTTAGATAGTTGTACAATTTCTTTGTTAAGACATGATAATCTATAATGTTTTTTATGGATTGCTACATCATGTCCCATATGGTCAGCCAAAAGTGATGTCTGAGATTCAGATATATCTAAAATTCCACATTGCGTCGCAATATGTTTACGCAATTGAGTACTTCGTAAACTGTGGGGTACTCGTGCTTCACATGCTGATGAATACTCTCTCATCAAATCACAGGCTCTTAAATATTTATAACGATTACTAACTACTGATGGGAGACCGAAAATATACGGATTCTTTTCAGGCACTTTGGCGTTTTTTCGATGATTTAGTATCATTTGTATACATTGTACTAAATTAGTTGATAAAAGAACAGGCACAGATCTTCCAAGTTTACCTCTTATTGCGAACCTTACATATTTTTTTGCTAATATCTTCATTTCTTCAGTAAGAGTATTAAATAAATCGGGATAATTATTTTCGTTTAAACTTTCATATTTTTCAAAGTCTTCGATAAGAACGTGCTCCAGCTCACCTGGTCTTCTTCTATTAAATAAAAGGATAGATAGAAGAGTACTCTTAGCTAAATTAAGCCATTCGTTATATGAAAAGCTCCTTTGCACTTTATCATAACTAGATTTCCTTTCCTGCAATAAGTACTCGTGTAACACTTGTATATCTTTCAAACTTGGTAAGATAATTTCTTTCTGTCGTCTATTTTTGGTCATAGTCTCTTCAACAGCTTTATTTATACTTGTTGTATAATCCTCGCTTAATAATGTTATGAAATCTTCAGCATTTTTCTTTTTCTCCAGCATATGTTTCTTGATACAATCTGAGATTAATATATTGCCGATTTGTTTCAAGAGCGTTCCCAATCCAGCTGCTACGGACGGTGCCTCAAAAGTATTGTTTTCTGCATTGTAACGTGCAGTCACACGTACAGCGGATATACAGTGATCGTAGAAACGAGGATCATATAATGATGAGAAGTCGGTAACAGCTGGTTGAATTTTTTTTAACGCTATTAAAAAGCGTCCTATAAGCCTCAAACGAGCGCGAATCATGTCTTCTTGATATTGATGACGATATTTTATACTCATCTTGTTACCATATAATATAATTAGGCTATCGTACCTAATAACTCGAGTTACTTCGTCATCTCTTAATATTGGAAATATTTTATTCCGTAATATACTTGATGCATCACTATGAATCCTACCACTAACTTTTCTACCAAGTATGTGTACGCATCTCTTGCCTTGTTGATTGATACAAGTAGCAGCATGATGCCGTATATTGTTTTTTGTATAATGTCCTTTACATGATGCACAGCAAATAAAATCACTTGCTTTTCTTTGTTTTAATTTGGACGGTCTACGGCATACAATTAGTTCAGTTGTATTATGATTTCTATCTGTATTGAACAGATAATCTCCATTTTTTCTAATAGTCGCTATAATTTTCTTTCGCTCATAATTTCCTAATAATATAAAAGTAAGAAATAAATATAATGTCTTTTTACGCATCTCTTTGAAGAGCAGAGGATCATGTACAGTGATAATGTCCGATAAACGGTATCCAAAAAGATCACAATCCTCAGCAAGAGTTCCGACTATAGAAAGAGAATATAAATTCAATATAAGCTAGTTGAATAATACTTTAAAGTACAAATTACCTTTTGGCAAATAAATAAATTTTTTCACTTCTTCTTCAGTACGGTGGGCAAATTCCAAATGTCTTGCAATTTTTGTTTGCAGTTTCTTACAATAAAAACAAAAGTGTTTTTTATTGGCACCCTTAGCTTGAGAAAGTTTGACATGCATCTCATCATCATTGCAAGCATTGACAACATTAAAAGAATCTTGTAGAAGATCATTAGAATGGCTAGATTCATTCTCTTTTGTCATTGTGACATTTCTTGTTGTTGAAGCAGATGATTTACTCAATTCACTGGATTGTAATGTAAAATCAGGATTATTTGCACTACAATCTACACCAGTGGTTATTGAATCTAACGTACTATGTAAATCTAAAAAATAAAAAATATACAAGCCATAATATTAGTTTTTTTTGACAAAATTAATGTAAAAGTAAAAAAAATAAATATACAAGCACTGTTTTCTGATTGTTAAATAGTACGAATAAAATTATTGAGCGATAATTGCTTTAAAAATATACATATGTTATGTATAAAGTATAATAATTTTGTTATTCTATGTTATTATTCTATTTCACAAAATACAGTTACCATTAAATATATTTTTCTTCTTTTATCACGTAAATGACAGCTTATTATAAAATGCTTTATTAAATAAATGTAAAATGTAAGTTTTATAATATAGGTATTTTAATATTTTATGCAAAGTATCTAGTACTCGAGAGTAGTGCCAGATAGAAAAATAAGAAAACATTGCCATATTGTATACAATACTCTAATACTATACATAACACTGAAAGAATAATAAATAAATTGAAAAAGCAGGAATCATACCATTTGTTACATTAGTATCTGCATTCAATTCAGCCAACGTAGTATTGAGAGTATCTTTTTCTATGTTTACATTTGTACTGTTATAATTATTGATAACATTGAGCATAGTACTTGAATTAATATCACCTGTAACAGTAAACATAAGACCAAGTAGAGTACAAAAAAGAAGCTTCCATGCTTTCAAAATACAGAGTATTTCTTATTAAAAAATTGAATCAAAAAATCCATTCTTTTATAATAAACCAGTAATTATTGAGTAAAGTCAATCCACTCACAGTGACATCCTTTAGCCAACTGTATGTCAATGAGCCGTACGCTTGGTAGTATGCGTAAGCACACAATACGAGCGTGTGGTTAACTGATATATGCCTGGCTAAAAGACAGTACTGACAGATTGACTTTACTCAATAATTATGGCTTTATTAACCATTCTTGGAAAAAATGGCTTAGGAATATTGGACTTAATTTTTGATAAGAAATAGTGCTTGTAGTTAATTGGTGATATTTCATAAGAAATAGTGTTTTTTAATTAATGGGTAATATTTAAGAATTATCTTGTATATATATCACAAGAAATAGATACAATTTAAAGTTTTACAAGACTGGCATAAATTAATTGAAAAAGTAGAAGCTCCATACAATTTGGTACATTATTATTTGAAGTCAATACAGTCCATGTAGTATTGAGAGTATTTTTTTCTATAATATTGGCGCAATTGTCATCAGTCATATTGTTGTGAGCGCACAACGATTTATAGATTAAGTATTGCACTTGGCAACTCCGAGTTGCCTCCTATCAGTAATTTGACCTTAGCGACGAAGACCGCTGACGCGAAGACCTGCCTAAGTTTCGGGAATGACCAAATATGGTCATCCCGGACATCACGGTGCCAAAAACGCTGACAACGAAGTCAGCAACACCGAGCGGATAAAGAGCCCGCCTTTTCGACGAGCGGCGGGCAGTCGCTAGTTACCATCTTAGCGGACACGCGCGTCCGATTAACAAATAATAAATCACTTACTGAAACGCGAGCGGCGTAACTAAAGTAAAAGAAACTGTATTAAAGGCTAAAGAGAAATATATTTGGTTGTTTATATTATACATCGCGACGAGTGTTTCTTCTCCGACCCGAGATTCCAGAACCCTGTGCCGACCCAGAGAGCAACTCCCGGTACCGGCACAACAATTGGTGGCAGCGGTGGGATCTCGGCAATCGGAGAACGTTCCCGTCGCGTGTGTTTCCGCCACAAGTATTCGCCTGAAAGAAAAGAGCGAAAAAGTGAAAGTGGTGAAATCAGCCCTGACGGAAGCACCCGGTAGCAGCCCGCTCGAAAGGAAGGAAGCACCCGGTAGTAGTCCGATCCAGAGGGAACGAAACAAAAAACGGCGTTAACGCATACGCTGGACTCAAGCCTGCAGACGGAACAGATCGGAAAGCGGCGGAAAGCATCCCTGAGAGGAACAGCCGGCCCGATCCCGAGTGAGCGAAAATGAAACCCGGTAGCAGCCACGGAGCGTTATCAGCGACACCGGAGACGGCCCCGACCTACCGCACAGACTCGCCAGACGAAGCAGCGAAGCAGCGTGACAGCAAAGCAGCGGAGCAACGAGGCAGCGAAGCGGCCCTGAGGCACGGCACAGCAGCGGACGACGACTCAACGGAAAGCCGATACCGTGCGCACCGCGTCCTTAATGTAAGTCCGTTCCAAAGAATAATACACGGACCGCGAGCGCCGAACGTAAATTTCGCGATTGCAGGGGATACAACCGCGAGCGCCGAAAACGAACTCCGAAATAGCATACTCGCGCGCGCCGAACTTAAATTTCGCGATTGCAGGGGATACAAAAGTGCAAGCGTCGATAGATGTCGGACGACTTGTCCCGGCATCCCCCCATTAGTAACGCGTCCTTCGTGTTGAGCGAGCGCGCGCAACAAGCAATAGAGAATAGCATCCGAAACCGTTTTCACGCCGCACGACGAACCGACGAGTCGTTAGACCGCGTGCGACGAAACCTAGACTCGCAGCTCGCCGACGAGCACACGCCAGTACTCGAGTTACATCCCAATGTTATATTAGAACGCGAATTCGAATTTTTAGACGCAAGCCTATTAAACGCGAACGAAAACCCGCGAGATAACTTAGCGGACGAACACAGTGACGATCACGACAGTGACGCACACACACTGCCCCCGACCGACGGTGACGCACGACCGGACACCTCGGCCGACACCCAAAGCGAAAACTCCGGCAGAGGAGAATTTTCCTTAACGTCGTACGACAGCGACTTATTCGATCCGAACGAAGAGGATCATACACCAAGAGCCAACAAGATAAGCCAGCAACGAGCCGCCGAGAACCTAGCGCCGCGACAAGACACAGCCTCTGCGCAATTTAACGCCGAAATAGAGCGGCCCAGACCCGCAGAAAATAGGCGACCGTCAGAAACCGACCAAAGTCGAGCCCCCGAGCCGACACAAATAAGCCCAGGAGCAATAAGCTCCGTGCTCAGCGACGTACTACGCATGATGCGCGACATGCAGGAACGTATGGACCGTTCAGAGACCGCAGAGTTCGAGCGCTCGGTAGAAGTCCTGCGCGCAATCCGCGAGATACAGGAACGCACGAGCCGGCTAGAATCAGCAACATACGACCGTCCCGACGCGCGAGAACGACGCGTACGGATCAGCCAAGGCCCGCTGGACGTGACCTACGGGCGAACGCAGAGCGACATCCGTAGTCAGCCAGGGCACCACGTCGGATTCCTTAGCCTAAAGGAAGCGCGTAATATGATTCCCGAGATAAACGGAGAATCTCGCGAACGCGTCCGCGAGTTCCTCAGTGCGAGTACGTACGCGATGAAAAATATACAGCCCGCGGACGAGGCCATGTTATTAGAAGCCATGCTGTGCACAAAATTTAAAGGTAAAGCCATGACCGACTTCGACACGCGCGATATTCGCGATTTCGAACAGCTGAAGCGCGAACTCGAAACGGAATATCTTGGAAAGCGCGGCATGACCTACCTGCAGCTAGAGTTTAACTCCCTGAAGCAACAATCGGGAGAAAACGCGCAGGAATTCGGGCGTCGAGTCGAAAAATTAGCGAGAGAACTGTATGAGGCCATGGAAGAAGGCCAAGGACACTCGCAAGAACAGCAGAAGGCGATCCTTGACAGCATCAAGACGCAAGCCCTGCAGAACTTCCAACTCGGACTACACGACGATATCAAGATGCTGGTACGAGCACAGCGATACCAAAGTCTGCAGGAGGCAATAAACGGCGCCACCGCCGAGGAAAAGGTTAGAGGCCCCGCCCCGCGGAACGGCCAATCGAGAAACCAGAATAGATTTAACCAAGGAAACGTGCGAAATGCGGGAAACACGAACGTGAAATGCCACAAATGTGGAGAAACAGGCCATTACGGGCGAGATTGCCGTACGAGCCGACATGCGAATAGATTTTCGTTGCCGAAACCGGACAAGCCCGGCGGAACGAATACGCTCGAGTGCACCCATTGCAAAAGGACCGGGCATAAGCGAGAAGAATGTTGGTCGCTGAACGGACGACCCAACACGGAACGATCAAGCCGATCGAAAACGGACGCCCCCAAAAAAGCGCCAGTAAATGGTTTAAAGGTGAAGAAAAAGAAATCGCGAGAAACGAGCGATGAATCTTCCTCCAGTAGCGGCAGCGAAGAAGACGAGAGACCAAAGAAAAGTAAGGCACGAGCCGCCGAGGAATATCAAGTGTCGCAGATAACGGGGCAACGTAACATACACACCTTAAACCTGATAACACTGCCGTTTCAAGAGGCCAAAAAGGGCAAAGCGAATTTCTTATTAGACTCAGGAGCGAGCCTAACGCTAATCAAAGTAGGAAAGGACCCCGCACACATCACAGGGAAAATTGGCCATCCGTCGCATTTGCTGAAATTTTAGTATGATGTAGTTCATGTCGTCCTGATTAAAAGTCATAATGGGCCCGAGGTCAAAGAATGGACAGTTTCCGAGATACGGGAGGTCAAAGGTCCATAATAGTACCTTATTCGAAAATTCTATTCTTTGTGTATATCCGCACGTGAGCAGTGTTGTTGTGTGCGTATGTGCCATTCTGCATATGTATGTGTATTTGTAAGCTTCGTAGGTCGAGTCGTCGAGAATCGGCTCGCTTAGTTATTTGAAGCCGAATCTTACTTCGGCGAGTTTCGGCTCTGGCGACTTTTTTTCTTTGTACTATTTTAATATTATTTGAGTATTGTTCGAATATTTGGGAAAGAGAGCGATAGAAAATTGGCTTCATTGGCTGGATCACCAACCGATCTTGCCTTCATTGGCTGGATCACTAACTGATCTTGCCTTCATTGGCTGGATCACCAACCGATCTTGCCTTCATTGGCTGGATCACTAACTGATCTTGCCTTCATTGGCTGGATCACCAACCGATCTTGCCTTCATTGGCTGGATTACCAACTGATCTTGCCTTCATTGGCTGGATCACCAACCGATCTTGCCTTTATTGGCTGGATCACTAACTGATCTTGCCTTCATTGGCTGGATCACCAACCGAACTTGCCTTCATTGGCTGGATTACCAACCGATCTTGTCTTTATTAGCTATCACCAATCCTGAAACTCTGCCATTGTGTCACACCGGAGAGTACGAGATCAGATGGCGATATAACGTCAGTGAGGGTAATATGGCCACGCATAGTACGCATGCTTAAATAAAAATAAAACCCTTTTTCGACGGTGAACATGCTGGTCAAGTTTGATCTCGATCCGTGCACTAGTTTCGTAGGTGGCCATATTGCCATATTACTATTGCCATGTATCAAACCAGGCTACGCTCACACACACACACATACGTAGAATGGCACATACGCACACAACAACACTGCTCACGTGCGGATATACACAAAGAATAGAATTTTCGAATAAGGTACTATTATGGACCTTTGACCTCCCGTATCTCGGAAACTGTCCATTCTTTGACCTCGGGCCCATTATGACTTTTAATCAGGACGGCATGAACTACATCATACTAAAATTTCAGCAAATTCGACGGATGGCCAATTTTCCCTGTGATGTGTGCGGGGTCCTTTAAAAGGCGGTATTATGGTACGAGAGAAACGCCTAACATTGACCGGAGTGACGGGACACAAGATCCACACTCTCGGAAAGATAAAAGCAACCGTAAATCTGGGAAGCCAGAAAATACGCCATACCATGTACGTGGTAGAGGATGATTTCCCGATCGATTATGAGGGAATACTAGGAAATGATTTCCTCACCAAGCGCAAAGCCGTTATCTCACACGCCACAAAGCAGGTACACATCGGAAGAGTTACATTTAAACTCCGACCATACAAGAAGGAAAACTCACCACCCCGCAGCAGAGTAGGCATCACAAAAGAACCTACACCAAGAGTATTCGTCGGACACTGTTTAGTGGAGCCGACATATTTTGAATGCCCAATAAGCATGTCAAACGACGTGAAAAAATTAGCAAAGGCACCCACCACGCACGTAACACTAAAAAAGAAGCCGGTAAGCGACACGACTGACATACACACGTTACACGTGACTGAAAAACGCGAATCTATTTCAGCGCGACTCAAAAGATTACGCAAGCGATTACAGACTGAGCAAGTAAACGCGGCGACGGACGCATCAGATTTCGTCACCGGAACCGTACGTTCTCAGGAGTTTAAAAGCGTTTATCGAAGAATAAGACCTCACGCGGCACAACAAAAGCGACAGACGGACATCAAAGGAGATAATTTTCATAGTATTATTAAGAATAGCACTTACCAAGACATCACCCGCGACAAACGACACAACGACAAACGACACAACTGTTACAAAACGAGTGCAGCAACGGGCGTCGAAACTAGCGCGCCGCGAAAAGATAGACGAACATTTGATAGCGATAACCGCGATTACAATCAAGTTAATAAGCGACGTAAAAAACATTCTAGCATACTTTATTTACCCTAAGAATTATATTATAATTGTGCGACTAATCCCGATCGAAAATATTGTAGCGGAATTAAAAGAAGCAACGGCCAATAACCTATCCCAAGGATCACATTTTCCTTTCAAAATACAAATTGAAAATTGGAACATCATTCAAAACTATGTGTAAATAAATTTAGACTCAGTAATAAAAACTCCGAAAGAATTAATAAATTCAATTGTAAGCATAGATGAATAATCATTTATGTAATAAAGAAAAAGGGAAACCACAGCATATATACATATTAGAACTAAGAAAATTATATTGTAACCCCTCAAGAAAAAGAAAAACACGGATAAACAAATAAATAACGAAAAACTTCAAAGACCTCAGTTTTTCTTTTTCCGCGGGGGAAGGGATGTTGTGAGCGCACAACGATTTATAGATTAAGTATTGCACTTGGCAACTCCGAGTTGCCTCCTATCAGTAATTTGACCTTAGCGACGAAGACCGCTGACGCGAAGACCTGCCTAAGTTTCGGGAATGACCAAATATGGTCATCCCGGACATCACGGTGCCAAAAACGCTGACAACGAAGTCAGCAACACCGAGCGGATAAAGAGCCCGCCTTTTCGACGAGCGGCGGGCAGTCGCTAGTTACCATCTTAGCGGACACGCGCGTCCGATTAACAAATAATAAATCACTTACTGAAACGCGAGCGGCGTAACTAAAGTAAAAGAAACTGTATTAAAGGCTAAAGAGAAATATATTTGGTTGTTTATATTATACATCGCGACGAGTGTTTCTTCTCCGACCCGAGATTCCAGAACCCTGTGCCGACCCAGAGAGCAACTCCCGGTACCGGCACAACAATATACAAGTAGGAATCATTATTATGATGTGTATCTATTATATCTGAGGCAGTACTGCTAGCATTTTGTTGTAAATGACATTCTTCATCGCTTGCAAATATTATTATAGCGTCATCTGTAAAACAGTCCATATGTTAAATATTAGTACATAATATTATATATTAGTACATAATAGAGATTAAATAAAGAACGGAAAATATTGTTTGCCAAAAAATAATATATAGAAAATATAGTATATATGCATATACCAGGTGTCCTATTTTAACTTAAACACCAATATATCTCAAAAATAATGTATTTTTGAAAAAAAAGTTTAAAAAAGAAGTTGCAAGGTTTGAAAAGAGCCATTTGATAAGTTGACTAAATTTTGAGTCTGGTGCCTACTTTGAACCCAATAAGACCCAACTTGATTTTCTTTCATAGAAACCCTAATTTTTTATTGTACCATCTTTTTCTACTAATTAATTTGAACAACTTTTGTCTGAAACATTTTTCCATTTGCCTAATACTTTTTGAGGTATTCAAGGAAAACTTGGTAACTTTTTCAATATTTAGTATACATAAAATATTTGTATACGCATCTTAGAGCTTTCTTGTATACACACATTTAAAAAAAATTGGAGTACTATTGCAGTAGCATATTCTTAAGACAAAATCAAGTCAAAAAGTCCTGTATCAATTTTTCTTGCAATAAACAATTATCGAGATATTGTAAGCTAAATATTGGAAAAGTTACCATGTTTTCCTTGAATACCTTAAAAACTATTAGGCAAATAGAAAAATGTTTTAGACAAAAGTTGTTTATATTAATTATAATTAATAGTAGAAAAAAATGGCAGAATAAAAAATTGGGGCCATTTGTAAACAAGAATTTATATCTCCATCTTTTGTCAAATTACAAAAATTAATATATTATTTATGATGTAAAAAAGAATGTTTTATATGAGGAACAGATCAAAGAAAAATCTTTTAATATTACAAGTAATAATAAAAAATATTTTTTATAATTATTATAAAAAATCAAGTTGGGTCTTATTGGGTCCAAAGTGGGCGCCGGACACAAAATTTAGTGAATTTATTTGATGGCCCTCTTTAAATCCTACAACTTTTATTTGAAATATTTTTTCAAAAATGCAATATATTTTGAGATATTTTAGTGTCTAAGTTAAAATAGAACACCCTGTATACATAAAAAAAAATTATTCAGTCTTATTAAAAGTAATTGCAAAAATCTGTTTGACGTTATATATACGTAGCTATTATATCATTACCTAAATTTAGCACAGGTGATATAGCCTTGAAATTATTTGTTTCCATGTCAGTTAACTTGTTACAGGCTGTTTGTAAGCAAGTATTTAAATCTCCATCTTCTGTCAAAGTACAAAAATTAATATATCATTCATGATGTAAGAAAGAATGTTTTACATGAAGAATCAATTTAAAAAAAATCTTTTAAATATTAACAAATTAATAAACGGCAATACGAGTCAGGCACGGTATGTGGTGCACAAGTAAAGAAATTAATAGTTACAGAAGTAACAAATTACAATGTATATAATATACGTATACATCTATTCCAACTTTTAAATATTGCAAGTAACAATAAAAAGTATTTTTTATAAATAGATAGAGCACTATATTTATTAAATCGTTACCTATGTCTGTCACAGCTGTGGCAACACTGCGAGTATTCGCATCTACATTGGGGTTCTCGTTGCTTGTTGTATGTAATATAGATTCTAAATTTTTATCTACAATATAAAATAATACGCATAACACACTAATATCCAAGTACAAGAATACTAAGGTAAATGTACCAATGTCTATACACATAAGACCTATATGGTCTGAACTTTTTTATTATTTTAGTTTTTAAATAAATATAACGCAAATTAAAATAAAAAATAAAAATATAAGACAAGAAAAATATTTTTATCTTTGATTCTTTGATTTTATTTTGCGTTATAACTTATTTAAGAACTAAAATGATAAAAATGTCCAGACATAATTACGTGTCCATCAGGCACTGGTACATTTACCTTATTTGTAAAAAAAATGTATATAATGTATAAGAAAACTGTACAAATCTGTCTAAAGTAACAGTAATAAATTTATCTTATAAACCTCGAACGTTTGTACCTGGTATCATATTACAATATGTGCTGGACATAGAAGAAGTATCAATGACATTACTTCTTTCCGTATCATTCAAATTATCACTTGCTGTATGCAAGCAAGAATTTATGTCTCTATCATCTATTGAAATACAAAAATATATATAGATTAATCATTATGTAAAAAAATTAATTTATATGGGTAATAGATTCCAGAATTCTAAAAATATAGCATGTAATAATAAAAAATACTTTTAAGAAATGTGGACAGATCACTATTTATTAAATCATTACCTGTGTCTATTACAACTGTAGCAATACTGTGAGTATTTGTATCTACATTAAGGTTCTCATCGCTTGTTGTGTGTAATACATTGACATTACTTCTTTTGGCATCTTTCAAGTTATTGCTTGCTGTACGCAATATCATTTCTCTATCATCTGTTGAAATACAAAAAATAATATACCATTCATGATATAAAAAAAATAATAATATAGACAATAGAAAAAAATTAAACATTACAAGTAATAAGAAAGACTATTTTTAAGAAATATCTCAAAAACATTTTCCTTATTGAATTATTATGTGTTTCTCTATTACTGCCAAGATAGCAATACGCGATTACACGTTTTTATATAAAATCTATTATAGTGTCTAATAAGCAGCATGAATTTTAAGGATATGAATTCTAATAGCATACAGGCAACTATTTGTATTGTTATTGTCTGAGAAAGAATAAGTAAAGACATTGTACATAAAATGTATTATTAGATATAAAATATAAATGAAATCAACGTTAATAAACTCAATTTAAAATTATGTAATTACTATAATATAAATTGCGTTAGATATCTTATTATAGACAATAAAATAAAATAATGGTAAAAAAATAGAAACATACCTATTATCACAGTTGACTTTGACGTACTATTTGAGATCTCTATTCCACTAGTATTATTAACTGCAATGGTCATCTTTGCATTGCAAGGTTCTTCACGTGGAGTGGAAGATTTAAATTCCTTATGATCTATATACGTAAAAACATAAAACAGTAACGTAATAATTAATTTAACTCAGTATTCTATCAGGAATGACAGTAAGACTGAATTTTTAAAAACATACCTATTATTAAGTTGCTACTTTTATCCAAAGAATTAGATATGTCCTTAATGTTCTGACAATGGTGTAGAATTATGTTAGGTTGACCGTTGTTTAAATTCTTAGCAATAGTTTCGAGATCCTTACAATAAGCTACAAAAAAATATAACATTGAATAATAAGTATTTAAAAAAAACTCATAAATGAGAAATTTACAAGTCATGTTAATCTATTTAATCTATCTCGTAATACTACGTTTACGCGAGCGTTACTTCTGTAGTAACTTACGATAATTCCTTCGCGTAAACGGGATTTTGTAGTAACTTACGATACGTTACTCCGCGAAAATGAGTGAATTATCGTAAGTTACTACAGAAGTAACGCTCGCGTAAACGTAGTATTAGTTTAGAAAGCAGTACACAAAACTTGACTATATAATAATGGTATGGCTTATGGCTAAATATTGTTATTATACATATCGTGTCCAGCAAATATTTTTCTAGTAAATGATAAATATATGAAAATTAACATAAAATACAAATCTATATATTTTAATATAAACTTACCGTTATAAGCTATAAAGAATGCCTTGTGTCTACAACCTTTATTTTTTACGATGCATTCATTGTAACCAAACGATATACGTTTTTTCGGAATTACGTAGTACTTTCCGTTATCATAACGTACTAACGCAAACATTGTTCACTATACTTTTCCTCAAATTTATGGAACTTATTCTATTATTCTTCAACACTTCTAGCAAGTTATGTGATACTAGCAAGTGTTCTCGGGTGAAAAAACGATTCATGCACACACGTACAAAATTCTATACTAACTGAAATGTGCGCGGCAATTATTTTCAGCCCTAATCTGCATAGATATAAGAATTCTATATCTATGCCCAATCTGAGAGTGACGGCTCTTGGCCATAGAACGCTCACTGCGAGCAAGAAGCGACGCGGTAGCCAATTTACGTGCAGCTTTTCCCTAAGAACCAGAAATTTATTGGTTACCCTATCGCTTTTTGTCGCGCGATAAGCGTTTTCGTGTTCTGTGTGCCATAAGTATATACATACAAATCTGCCAAAACAATGAAATGCTTTATCGTTTGTCACGTGACGCAAATTCTCCCGCTAACTGGAAAGGGCGGGCAGGAAATTTATTTGAATAAGGGCCAATTTCACCAACCACGGTTAGCTTAACCGACGGTTAAAGGTTAATACTGCTAACTTTAACCGTCGGTTAAGCTAACCGTGGTTGGTGAAATTGGCCCTAACTGTTAAGACGTTAGCTATTAGCAATGAAGAAATGTACATCCTATATAAAAGAAAAAATGCATAATCATAATGTTTCTTGAACCTAAGTACATACATATCTATACTGTTTAGCTGCAACTTCTACAATTTCCCTCTTGTCTATTAAGAACTCACATTATAATACAATTTTTAACATTCATTTCTCGGCAGTTTAAAACGCAGCTGATGATCCAAGAAGAGAACTTATTTCAATGAGAATCTCGTTGTAGTATATATTTTTTGTATTATTTTAAAAATAGAAAATATGTCTGAGTTTATAATAGTTTTTGTAAGCTCTTTTAGCTTGTCATTCTAAACCCAAAACTTTGACGTAGTTTTGATGAAACGTCAAAATAATATAATATACATTTACGTATTAAGCTCCTTGCACAATGCCAGGCAACAGGCAATAGGAACAGGAAATAACCAAAAAATCGTTAATTACAACCTAATAAATTCGAATGCTATGATTGGTTGGCAACAGGCAAGAGGCACAGAATTTCCAACGTAACGGAAACTCTGTGTCTATTGCCTGTGTCACTGTTTATTCTGCATTTATACATGATTTCTGATTTCTATTCCCTGTTCCTATTGCCTGTTTCCTAGCATTGTGCAAGGGGCTTTATATGTATTTACACCAATATATATACTTTTGTATCCATGTTTTATACATTTTCTTTAATACATAAACACAACATTACTTATTATCTACATTAAAATTCTTTACAATAATATAATTGGTAGCTTCATGGTTAGGTATCATTACGTACTTATTACTCTGAAGCAATGCGACTACTATCAATTCATTTGCTGCAAAGACTACAGCGATACAAGCACTTCAATTCTGATGTTTTTTCATCAATATGGTGTTAATAAATTAGGTGGTTATCTAAAACATATGTCATATAACACATTTTGTAACGATGTACTTTTATTAGGCCGGTATTCATATACTTCGTTTACGCGAGCGTTACTTCTGTAATAACTTACGATAATTCCTTCGCGTAAACGGGATTTTGTAGTAACTTACGATAATTTATTCCGCGTAAACGAGTGAATTATCGTAAGTTCCTACAAAAGTAAACACTCGCGTAAAATGTAAACGTAGTAATGGCTTCTGCGCGCGCACACAGGACGCGGGAACGCTTGCCGCGCGGCAAGAAGCGACGCGGTAGCCAATAAACTTTTGGTTCTTGCGGGAAAGCAACACGTTGATTAACTACCGCGTCGCTTCTTGCCGCGCGGCAAGCGTTTCCGCATCCTCTGTGTGCAGAAGCCATAATAGTCGGTTTTTATTTAATTTAAGACCGTTTTAAATAATGTCTTAAGATGCTAAGGCCCCGGACACACTTTTTTGTAACAGTAACAGTAGAATTTCGACCAATCGTGTTACTCGATTCGGGAACGTACGGCCGTACGTTTTCGAATCAAGCAACGCGATAGGTCGAAATACTACTGTTACGTTCTACGGAAAGTGTGTGTGGCCACTTGGCCAGCTTAATACGGCTCTGTGATTGATTCATGACATCTTAAGATTGTACAGACGGCGTCAATGGGCGCGTTCAGCAGACCAAGCCGCTCAGTAGCAGTCGAACGTGATTGGCTCTTACTTTTAGAACCAACCAATCAACGTTGATAAGACGAACTCAACAGTTGTGTCTGCTGAACATTGGGCGCGTTCAGTAGATACAACTGTTGAGTTCGGGTGCGTTCCGTTTCATGCATGAAACGCAGCGCATCGCATGAGCTCATTGTCTCGGTCCGTTTCTCACTCCTTCCCGCCTAAATAATTCTCGCGTATGGACCACGCATGGACTACATCATCTCGGGAGAGCTGAGGCAGCTCATGCGCTTTCACGCGCTGCACAACATGGCGCGGCATTGTGGTGGGAGAACGTTCCCATGCGCGCATGAACTGCATATAGAGTGAAACGGAACGATCTTGTGCGCTTCTGTGCGCATCATGCGTAAAACGGAACGCACCCTTCGTCTTATCAACACTCTGCGTTGATTGGTTGGTTCGACTGCTACTGAGCGGCTTGGTCTGAACGCGATCATTAAGGCCGGTATTCATAATCAGATCTTGTTTCAAGACCGTCTTAAGCCTTGTGTTCACGATACTAGAACTGCGTCCGAGTTTTGGTTTAAGCCAATCAACTTGCAGTTCTTACAGAAAAGTAACAGTTTCATTGGCTTAAACCGAAACTCGGACACAGTTCTAGCATCGTGGACACAAGGCTTTAAGTAATATTTTAAGATGCTAATACGGCTCTGTGATTGGTTAATGACATCTTAAGATTGTACTTCAGATGGTCTTAAGGTTAGTCTACAATGAGATGTATCGTTAGATCATAGTCGTAAGTCATAAGTCATAACAGCGCATGCAGTTGAGTCAGTCAACCAATGAGAACGAGCTGTTTTAGAAACTGTCAGAGCCAATGAGAGCGGAACGCGCGTCTTATAAGTTAGCGGAACAAAATGAGCAGAATCGATTCTAATTAATATTTTTATTTGTTGCTCATTTGTTGCTTAAAAGTTGTCAAAGAAAAAAATTTGTTGCTCTGCAAGTTTTTTTAAAAAACGATGTTCTGCTAAAAGAAGATTTAAGTTAGCGTGACAATATGTACATATAATAACGAAATTGCACATAACAATAACGTAAGAATTTGTTGCTAATTTGTTGCTCGTAAAATAAATAAATAACAGCGGAAAACCTTAGCGTGCTGACAGTTATAAGAGTAAAGTATTAGAAAAAAATTTGTTGCTCGTTTAAATTTGGTGCTGGCGTATTGTCTGAATTTGTTGCTGTCGAAATATCCGAGTTCCGAATTTGTTGCTTGCAAAATAAGTATAAACAATAGCGAAAAATCTCAGCGTGCAGCTAGTTACAAGAGTGAAGTATCAGAAAAAAATTTGTTGCTCCGGTCTTTTTGGTATTAAAAATATTCTATGGACCGTGCCCTATCAGAATATGCAACATATGATTTTGTTGCTCGCCTCTAACTGTAAATAAGCAAATTATTTATCTCCGCGTCGACCGTTATCTACGACTTCGATGTCTATAAAAACTAAGTAAAAGAATTTGTTGCTCGGGTCTTTTTGGTATATTAAAATATTCTGTGGACCGTGCCCTATCAGAATATGCAACATATGATTTTGTTGCTTGCCCCTAATTGTAAATAAACAAATTATTTATCTCCGCGTCGATCGTTATATCTATATACGACTTCGATGACTAAAAACTAAGTAAAGCAATTTATTTGCAGTTAGAGGCGAGCAACAAAATTATATGCTGCATATTCTGATAGAGCACGGTCCATAAATTATTTTAATACCAAAAAGAACCGAACAACAAAATCCTTTACTTAGTTTTTAGTCATTGAAGTCGTAGATAACGGTCGACGCGGAGATAAATAATTTGTTTATTTACAATTAGGGGCAAGCAACAAAATCATATGTTGCATATTCTGATAGGGCACGGTCCACAGAATATTTTAATATACCAAAAAAAGACCCGAGCAACAAACATTTCTGATACTTCACTCTTGTAACTAGCTGCACGCTGAGGTTTTCCGCTATTGTTTATACTTAGTTTGCAAGTAACAAATTCGGAACTCGGATATTTCGAGAGCAACAAATTCAGACAATACGCCAGTACCAAATTTAAACAAGCAACAAATTTTTTTCTGATACTTTACTCTTATAACTGTCCGCACGCTGAGGTTTTCCGCTGTTATTTACACTTATTTTGCGAGCAACAAATTAGCAACAAATTCTTACGTTATTGTTATGTGCAATTTCGTTATTATATGTATATTGTCACGCTAACTTAATCTCCTTTTAGCGGAACATCGTATTTTAAGAAAACTTTTACAGAGCAACAAATTTTTTTCTTTGGCAACTTTTTAGCAACAAATGAGCAACAAATAAAAATATTAATTAGAATCGATTCTGCTCACTTTGTTCAGCTAACTTATAAGACGTGAAAGCGGAGTTAAGCGGCCACGTTAACGACGTAATAGTAGCACGCGGAATAGTTCGGAATAACAGTTCTTTGAGTTTACACGTGACATCGGCGTACGGCAAAAAATCAGTGTCGAGATCAAGATCGCCAAGGTATTCGCCACCGCTTAGATCTAGTTTGAAATAACTTAGATTATCCCCGAGAAGAGTGTCACCACGCCGATTTTACGTTCCAGATCCAGATCTCCCTTGTCTTATTCTCCTGGAAGAGGATCACCTCGCTTGCGTTCGCCGAAAGCATCACCACTCAAAACACCATCTCGATTGAGATCGCCGCGACTTTCTTAAATTTGACGAAATAGATCCAGATCGATCTCGATGACCTCGATCTTATCAAAATTGTTGAGAGACAACCATGCCTGTACAATAAGAGTTCTAAGACGTACAAAGCCATGGACAAACGTGCAATATGGACTCAAATTGGAGGCTTGTTGACTCATCCAAAAACAGATATTTTTATAGGAAATCATTGATGTTATTCAAAATAATGCTTGAGTGCTACTATTACAGTGCTATGGCTGCGGCCCACTTGACGCTACAAATGCTTCGAAGCATTCCCCTTCCCTGGTAGCAAAATAACGTCTCGAGACGTCATTAAGACGTTATTAAGACGTCATTTGACGTTATTTTGCTACCAGGGTTCTTTCTTTTAATGAAGAAAGAAGAAGAAGAACGCTTCAAAGCATTTGTATAGCGTCAAGTGAACCGCAGTTTCTTTGCGTCTCCTTGATTGTGGACCGTTTGGATAGGGTTGATAATGTGAAACCTTCCTCTAAACTCTTTCCATATTCTAGGAAAACAAGCCATATGAAACGCTGGAAATCCTTAAGGACCCAGTGGAGCCGTAAGCAAAAAAAAAAACGTGAATATATACCATCAGGATCAGGTGCCAGCGCAGATACTCAAACTCAAGAATTTCGATTTTATGGAGAAATGAGTTTCTTAATACCGCATTATGTGCCAAGACCGTGAGTATATTTATTGCACCTCTGAATGCATAGCCTATTTTATTGTACAGTCGCGCTCAATGCTGTACAATGAAATAGGCTATGCATTCAGAGGTGCAATAAATATACTCACGGTCTTGGCACATAATGCGGTATTAAGAAACTCATTTCTCCATAAAATCAAAATTCTTGAGTATCTGCGCTGGCATCTGATCCTGATGGTATATATTCACGTTTTCTTTTTTTGCTCACGGCTCCACTGGGTCCTTAAGGATTTCCAGCGTTTCATATGGCTTGTTCTCCTAAAATATGAAAAGAGTTTAGAGGAAGGTCTCACATTATCAACCCTATCCAAACGATCCACAATCAAGGAGACGCAAAGAAACTGCGGTCCACTTAACGCTATACAAATGCTTTGAAGCGTTCTTCTTCTCCTTCTTTCTTCATTAAAAAAAATGGAGAAGAAGAATGCTTCGAAGCATTTGTAGCGTCAAGTGGGCCGCAACCATAGCACTCTAATAGTAGCACTCAAGCATTATTTTGAATAACATCAATGATTTTCTATAAAAATACCTGTTTTTGGATGGGTCAACAAGCCACCAATTTAAGTCCATATTGCACGTTTGTCCATGGCTTTGTACGTCTTAGAACTCTTATTGTACAGGCATGGTTGTCTCTCAACAATTTTGATAAGCTCGAGGTCATCGAGATCTGAATCCATTTCGTCAAATTTAAGAAAGTCGCGGCGATCTCAATCGAAATGGTGGTCTACGTGGTAATGCTTTCGGCGAACGCAAGCGAAGTGATCCTTTTCGAGGAGAAGACAAGGGAGATCTGGATCTGGAACGTAAAATCGGCGTAGTGACACTCTTCTCGGGGATAATCTAAGTTATTTCGAACTAGATCTAAAAGCGGTGGCGAATACCTTGACGATCTTGATCTCGACACTGATTTTTTGCCGTACACCGATGTCACTGTACTTATACTCAAAGAAATTTTATTTAGTCCATTCGCCAGGTCGATTGAGCATTTTTATCGAGGTTGATGGCTTAAGTTAATGTTTTTTTTTTATGTTTTTTGGGTCGTAGAACAAGAATCTGTAAATAATTTTTTTCGTAAGTTAATGCAATAAAAAGTTATTAATAATTTATTTGTTTAAATTGCCCTAGCGATCAAACTATACATCCTATAAAAAAATGAACTGAAGAAAATTTGTTCCTCTTTTCACGACAAACATAATGGCGTTTAAATTTTTCCAAAATCTTGATTATTGACGGAAATATGTCAATTTTTAGGTAATTACTGCCTACGCGTCACGGCCTAGGCGTGCGCGCTCGCGCTCAAGTCAAATAAAAGGAGCAAAAAAATAAATTAAATTAAAATTGAAGGAGCAAAACTCGTGTGGTACAATTGAGCGCGAGCGCGCATGCCTAGAGTACTCCGCGACGCGTAGGCAGTAATTACCTAAAAATTGCCCATACAGCACAGGTTGTTGCAGAAAGCTTCCAGAAAGATTCCAAATCATTTGAATCCTTTCCGAAAGCTTTCTGCAACAATCTGTGCTGTATGGGTGACATATTTCCGTTAATAATCAAGATTTTGAAAAAATTCAAACGCCATTTTGTTCGTCGTGAAAGAAGGAACAAATTTTCTCTAGTTCATTTTTTTATAGGATGTATAGTTTGATCGCTAGAGCAATTTAAACAAATAAATTGTTAATAACTTTTTATTGCATCGACTTACAAAAAAACTATTTACAGATTCTTATTCTACGACTCAAAAAACATAAAAAAACATTAACTTAAGCCATCAACCTCGATAAAAATGCTCAATCGACCTGGCGAATGGACTAATTATTCCGAACTATTCCGCGCGCTACTATTACGTCGTTAACATGGCCGCCTAACTTTGCTCTCATTGGTTGGTCGTAAGTCGTAAGTCGGTGTCATAAATATTGGCCAAATGCCAATATTTATGATATCGTCTTTACGAGGGTTACGACTGAGTTATAACAGGGATAAGACGCGGGTATGACTATACCATGGACTATACAAATGTCAGAGTAGGAGCCTGCCTCACAGATTCCGAAACAGCCCGTTCTCTCATTGGTTGCTTGAATGCGCTGTTATGACTTATGACTTACGACTATGATCTAACGATACATCTCATTGTAGACTAACCTTTAAATATAAGAACCGACTATGAATACCGGCCAAAGAGTGAGTTTCCGAAACGCATCCAGTTTTAGGGACTAGGCATTAAGCCTCAGTCTGCAATAGGTGTTTTAAGCCCTAAGCCTTAAGAAATTGACCAATCACAGTCAATTATTCTCAAATTCAACTATGATTGAACAATTTCTTAAGGCTTAGAGCTTAAAACACCTATTGTAGACTAATGCTAAGACTCCATGGACGCGGAAACGCCGTGCAATAGAGTGCGTTGACCATCTTAGCATAATGGTCGCGTTCAGCAGACCAAGCCGCTCAGTAGCAGTCGAACGTGATTGGTCGCGTTCAGCAGACCAAGCCGCTCAGTAGCAGTCGAACGTGATTGGCTCTTACTTTTAGAACCAACCAATCAACGCAGAGTGTTGATAAAGCGAACTCAACAGTTGTGTCTGCTGAACGCGGCCATTGGCTCTTACTTTTAGAACCAACCAATCAACGCAGAGTGGTGATTAGACGAACTCAACACTCTCAACAGTTGTGCAACAGTTGTATCTGCTGAACGCGCTCAATGACGCCGTCTGTATAATTTTAAGATGACATTATACTTAAAACGGTTTTGAGTTGAATAAAAACCGACTAAGGCCGGTATTCGGCCGGTATTCATAATCAGATCTTATTTCAAGACCGTTTTAAGTAATATCTTAAGATGCTTATACGGCTCTGTGATTAGTTAATGGCATCTTAAGATCGTACTTAAAACGGACTTAAATATAAGATTCGACTATGAATACCGGCCATAGTCGAATCTTATATTTAAGACCATCTTAAGTACGATCTTAAGATGTTATGAACCAATCACAGAGCCGTATTAGCATCTTAATGCTAGGTCTACAATGCGAGTCGTAAAGTCGTGAGTCGTAAGAATTGACCAATCACAGTCGATTATTCTCCTCAAATTCGATTGTGATTGGTCAATTCTTACGACTCACGACTTTACGACTCGCATTGTAGACCTAGCATAAGAAATTACTTAAAGCCTTGTGTACACGATACTAGAAATCGGTCCGAGTTTCGGTTTAAGCCAATGAAACTGCTGCTTTTCTGTAAGAGCTGCAAGTTGATTGGCTTAAACCGAAACTCGGACCGATTTCTAATTTCGTATATACGAGGCTTAAGACAGTCTTAAAATAAGATCCGACTATGAATACGGACTTATGAATACCGGCCTAAGGGCCTAAGCAGAATGGCTGTCTTGGCAATGTTTTATGCCTTAATATTATAGTATAGTATTGTGCGTTACATAAGACAAAGACTTAAGACATAAAACACTGCCAAGACAGCCATTCTGCTTAGGCCCTAATTTCTCAATATTTCACCTAAAAAGTATGGAAATTACTTATGCGGAGTTTACAATGCGAGTCGTAAGTCGTGAGCGGCAAGAAATCGACCAATCACAGTCGATTAGTCTCTTTAAATTTAATTGTGATTGGTCCATTTCCTACGACTCACGACCCACGTCTCGCATTGTAGACTTCGCCTTTGTGACGTCATACCGACTATGCACAACAACACATACAAAAATCCTCTGATTGGTTGCGTCCAAAATAATGGCGATGCGCAGTACGGATCGGTGCAGACCACAAGAAAGGGTTGAGTGAACATATTAGTTATACTGTATGCAATGACCGACTCGACTGCCGACTCTTATGCGGAGTTTACAATGCGAGTCGTCGTAAGTCATAAAGCCCGTATCAGACTACCGACTGCAAAGGCCGACCCGACTGCCGATCGCGACTGCCGACTCACATTTAGTCAATAGACCATGGTCTATTGGCTAGATGTGAGTCGGCAGTCGCGATCGGCAGTCGGGTCGGCCTTTGCAGTCGGTAGTCTGATACGGGCATAAAATAAGATCCGATTAAAGTCCCTAGGACCGGTATTAATAGCCGAGTTTTATTTCAAGACCGTCTTAAGTAACGACTTAAGATGCTGATACGGTTCTGTGATTGGTTCATAACATCTTAAGATCGTACTCAAGATGGTGTTAAATATAAGTTCCGACTATAAACACCGACCTAGAACTAAGAGTCTCGCTAATGTTCAAGTTTGATACAAAATGGCATATGTATATATACACACCTACCACCACACTTGTACTACAAAAGTGTAGTAGTAATAGTTTGAATGTGTTTATACTTTTCTTTCACACACGTTACTGCATTTTATCACTGAGTGGTGCCGCCATTGCGTATCAAGCCTATCAAAAGTTGTATGTACCACAATCGTCCATTACTTCTAGGGATTCTAGATTCGATTATGAATAAAATTTTTATATCTATGCAGATTGGGTCTGAAAGTAATTGCCGCGAACATTTAGTTCAGTTAGGGCCGGTCTACAATGGATGTTGTAAGTCGTAAATTGTAAGAATTGGCTAATCACAGTTTATTATTCTTCGACCGCAGGGAGAATATATTATATTATTTTGGGTGTAGCTTATTGTAAGGATCTCAAACCTATTGCTAAGAATTCAAATAACGGTCAACCTAACATAATTCTACACCATTGTCAGAACATTAAAGATATACCTAAGGCTGAGTTTCCACTGAGCGCGTCACGCGTCGCGTCATGTGACGTTAACCAATCTAAACATCCCGTCACAAATAATGTAATAAAATACGATGTTTTGATTGGTCTTGACGGATGACGCGACGCGTGACGCGCTCAGTGGAAACTCAGCCTAATTCTTTGAATACAAGTGGCAACTTATGGGTATGTTGGCAAATGTGATATGAATAAAGGCCATCGCACACAAAATTGCATAGACTGCATAAGCATAGCATAAGACCGCTGAACCAATGAGCATCCAGAATAAAGTCGCCATATTGATTTAGATAAGATGCTCATTGGTCCAGCGGTCTTATGCTATGCTTATGCAGCCTATGCAATTTTGTGTGCGATGGCCTTTAAGGGCCCAGACACACACTTCTGCACAACGCATAATGCGTAAGCATAAGAAAATTGATTGGTCTATTTCCTTGTGCACATGTGTATGGACCAATCAATTTTCTTATGCTTACGCATTATGCGTTGTGCAGAAGTGTGTGCTCCTTGCTTTATAAGTATAGTTTCAAATTCGCGCACTTTTGCATGCGCGTGCGGCCACGGAGCATGCGCATGTGGCCGCGGAGCATGTTTAATGTTGTTGCATTTCGTCGGTATGACAGGAATCATAACCTGTTTCTGATTCAGGTTATGATTCCTGTCAACTTTTACGTTTAATATCTCGGTTCGCGGGGCAGAGCGACACTTTTTTCTGCCAGATTCTAGTCGATTAAGCCTAAGTTCAACGAAATCGGTGAGAAAGCCATTATTCTTCAGATTTACCGGTGTTTTTTTTTTTTAATTAAGTCTCGTTGTCATTCCTGATAGAATACTGATTGTGAGTGAAATTAATTATTACGTTACTATTTTTACATATATAGATTATAAAGAACTTAAATCTTCCACGCCACCGTGAGAAATCTTACAATGCAAAGATGACTATTGCAACTAATAATATCATTTGAATGGAGATCTCAAATAGTAAGTCAAAGTCAACACCGATAATAGGTATATTTATATTTTTTTACAAGGTATTGTGTTCATTAATTTTGATTTCATTTATATTTTATATCTAATAATCTTTCTTATGTACTAATATTTAACATATGGACTGTTTTACAGATAACGCTATAATAATATTTGGAAGCGATGAGGAATGTCATTTACAACAAAATGCTAGCAGTACTGCCTCAGATATGATAGATACACATCATAATAATGATTCCTACTTGTATATGACTGATGACAATTGTGTCAATATTATAGAAAAAAATACTCTCAATACTACATGGACTGTATTGATTTCAAATAATAATGTACCAAATTGTATGGAGCTTTTACTTTTTCAATTAATTTATGCCAGTCTTGTAAGACTTTAAATTTTATCTATTCCTTGTGATATATATACAAGATAATTCTTAAATATCACCCATTAATTTAAAAAACGCTATTTTTTATAAAATATCACCAATTAACTACAAGCACTATTTCTTATCAAAAATTAAGTCCAATATTCCTAAGCCATTTTTTCCAATAATGGTTAATAAAGCCATAATTATTGAGTAAAGTCAATCTGTCAGTACTGTCTTTTAGCCAGGCATATATTATAGTTAACCACACGCTCGTATTGTGTGCTTACGCATACTACCAAGCGTACGGCTCATTGACATACAGTCGGCTAAAGGATGTCACTGTGAGTGGATTGACTTTACTCAATAATTACTGGTTTATTATAAAAGAATGGACTTTTTGATTCAATTTTTTAATAAGAAATAGCGTTACGTAAATGGTCGATCTTTAAGAAATACTCTGTATTTTGAAAGCATGGAAGCTTCTTTTTTGTATTCTACTTGGTCTTATGTTTACTGTTACAGGTGATATTAATTCAAGTACTATGCTCAATGTTATCAATAATTATAACAGTACAAATGTAAACGTAGAAAAAGATACTCTCAATACTACATTGGTTGAATTGAATACAGATACTAATATAACAAATGGTATGATTCCTGCTTTTTCAATTTATTTATTATTCTTTCAGTGTTATGTATAGTATTAGAGTATTGTATACAATATGGCAATGTTTTCTTATTTTTCTATCTGGCACTACTCTCGAGTACTAGATACTTCGCATAAAATATTAAAACATTTATATCATAAAACTTACATTTTACATTTATGTAATAAAGCATTTTATAATAAGCTGTTATTTACGTGATAAAAGAAGAAAAATATATTTGATGGTAGCTGTATTTTGTGAAATAGAATAATAATATAAAATAACAAAATTATTATACTTTATACATAACATATGTATATTTTTAAAGCAATTATCGCTCAATAATTTTATTCGTACTATTTAACAATCAGAAAACAGTGCTTGTATACTTATTTTTTTTACTTTTACATTAATTTTGTCAAAAAAACTAATATTATGGCTTGTATATTTTTTATTTTTTAGATTTACATAGTACGTTAGATTCAATAACCACTGGTGTAGATTGTAGTGCAAATGATCCTGATTTTACATTACAATCCAGTGAATTGAGTAAATCATCTACTTCAACAACAAAAATGTCACAATGACGAAAGAGAATGAATCTAGCCATTCTAATGATCTTCTACAAGATTTGCGCTTTTAATGTTGTCAATGCTTCAATGATGAATACAGCATTATAACTCATTTGCTATAATATATATTTAGCAAAATTCATAATTCAAAGACTAACTTTAATAATAAGTAATACTTTTTTTCTAGAAAAAAATATTACGGTACATTTTTACTATATATTGACTATATTTCCGGATTTAACCTGTCTATGATGCAGAAAAATTATTCATACATGCTTATATGCTACATTTAAGTAATATGATAAAACTATAATTACACACATATGTATATAGTCATATATGATTTTACATATATCAAGATGTTATCTATCCTGCAAGAATATAACTGTAAATACTTTTAAAAGTATATAAAACCATACATATAATTATATGTGTGTGGAATTATATTTTTGTCATTAATTAAATACAGCATATAATTGCAAAATCCTGCCAAAATGTGTCGTAATATTTGATATCTTCCATAACAATAGATAGAGGTATATCTAATGCGCTTAATTGAAGCTACTTATTGTTAGTTGTTTTGTTTATCTTTAAAAATATAAAAATGTGTAAACTTAATTTATCTTTACAAGTATAAAATAATTAGAATTATACGTTCTTATGTTATCTTGGTAATATCTTCAAAAATAACAAATAAAATTAAACGAATCTGATTAAATGCCGTCTTTTATATGTACGGAACATTTTACAACTTGGTTTTTCCTGATATTATGTTGTGTAAGTATGTTTTTATTTGCGATGCGGTATGTTTATTAAGACATTTGTTTTTACTTTTAAGAATCTGAATAACTTTTAGTGAAGGCAGTTGTGACTTTTCTATTTCTTCATTAAATGCTTTCAGCACTCTATTTAGCTCTTGATCACTACATCCAATTTGTTTTATTTTAAGGCCATGAAGATGCTGTATTATAAAAAAGAAGATATTAACGAGAGTGTTAACTATTTAATATCTTAAGTCTAATCTTACACAAAATAATTCTATTTTCATATAAAAGAAGGATATTTTTTTGTATATACGTTTGTACTTACTGCTTTAACGTGTTTTGTGCTTACAATTAGATGTTCGTGATTTTTCTTGTATCTCTACTTCATTTTTAGTCTCCTATTCTGAATCAGAGCTTTTACTTTTAATTTTATTTTGTTCATTAGTAAGTACTTTATTAGTAGACATTACAGTAGGTACGTGATAATTTTTTACATCGTCCTCTTTATCAGCATTATTATCTTCTTAATCTGACTATGACCTGTAAATCATGTGTTGCTCGAGATTTTTTCTAATGACTTCGATAGTTGTAGAATTTCTTTGTTAAGACAGGATTGTCTATAACGTTCTTTATGGATCAATTGTTACGTGCTCAGCCAAAAGCTATGTCTGAAATTCAGTTATATCCAAAATTTCACATTATGTCGCAATATGTGTACGTAATTGATACTTCGTAAACTGTGGTGTATACGTGTTTCACATGCTGATGAATACTTTCGCATCAAATCACAGGCTCTTAAATATTTATAACGATTACTAACTGTTGAAGAAAGACCGAAAATAAATAGATTTTTTTCTGGCACTTAGCATTTTTTCAATAAGTATCATTTGTATACATTGTACTAAATTAAATGATAAAAGAACAGGTACAGATCTTTCGAGTTTACCTATTATTGCAAGCCTTACATATTTTTTGCTATCTTCATTTCTTTAGTAAGAGTATTAAATAAATCGTGGTAATTATTTTTGTTTAAACTTTCATATTTTTCAAAATCATCGATAAGAACATGCTTCAGCTCATTTGGTCTTCTGCTATATGAAATAAAAGTATAAATAGAAGAGTACTCTCAGCTAAATTAAGCTATTTTTATTATATGAAAAGCTTCTTTACACTTTTTCATAATTAGATTTCTTTTCCTGTAATAGATACTTGTGTAACACTTGTATATCCTTCAAACTTGGTAAGTTAACTTCTTTCATGTAATTTGTAAGATTTACAGATTACATGATTTACAGGTCATAGTCAGATAAAGAAAAATAATATATCATTGTCAATAAGAATAATCTTGATATACATGAAATATATAAATTCTTTTAAAGCAATGTTTTTATACTTTATGTACCAAGACTTGTAACTTTATTGTTCTCAAGGAGACAATGTACGTATAAATATAAAATATATTACCTGATCCTGAGAATAAATATAAAAATGCTGCTATAAGGAAAAATGTGATAAATATTACTTGTTATTATTTCCTGCACCTCTGTTTAATAATGAAACATAATATTAGTTATTATACACAGAATATTGGTAAAAAGAAATTATTTTATATATTATTGTGGAAGTCACAATTAAATTACTGATTTATTTTTATATGACAATGTGAGGATTGTACGTAACAAATATTAGTTTTGCACATTGTTTGCTTGTGTAAGATTGATACACTTACTCTTACCAGTAACTTGTAAAGAAAAAATGAAATAGTATTGTAATACTAATAAATACTAAAAGAGTAAAATTAGAATATTATGTTAATACTGAAACACTAAGAGTACGTTGTTACAAAATATGTTATATGACATGTTTTGGATTATAACCTAACCTAACCTACTGACACCATGGTTTTGTAAATTTACCGGAATTGAAGTGTTTGGCTCACTGTCTTATTTGCAAGAAATAAATTAATAGTAGTCGCATTGTTTCAATAATAAATGCAATAATAATTGTTAATTTATATTAATTTATATTTTAAATTGATATTAATTTGTATTAATTTATATTAATATACATATAACTAATTTATATAACGTTCCTAACTACGTTTGTGTTTGTCATGCATTAAATTTATGGGAGCTTCAAAAAATATGTACATATATTAATATAATTTAATTATATTCAATAACTTTACATTCCGTATTGTATAATATTAAATAAAGAAACTGAAATCATAGAAAGAGTGAAGCAATTTTCAACGAAGCTTTAAGTTTTCAAAAGCACTATTATTATATTATACTGTATAGTATATGTATATTAAAATAATAGATGATATAGTTGATTGATTTTTCGATCAATAAGCTGATCAATCGGCATAATGAATATTATACATAGAAGTATTCTTGCATATCTATTTATGATATTTAAGTTATTTAATACTATATATTATTCTAAATTGTTGTACGTTTATATTGACTACTTAACCCGACCATAGCGCTACAATTAGATATATATATCACATTGTATAGAATTTTAATGCTGATAATCAGTAATGTCATTTATATGTATATATATACCAAGATTTATAGCATATACTCTATATTTACTCCACAAAACATTTTTTGGTATATACAAATTAAAGATCGATGCATTGGCAAATACCAGGACACTTTTAGAAAATTTATCTATATATTGCATAATACGATAAATATATACGTTGAAACTATTTTTTTACTTTGCTTGTAATAGAGAGATATGTTCCATGTTATCATTACCCTTATATACTTATTATTCCGTTTTATATACAACGAAAATGAACTATACAGTTATACACGTATAAAGAAATATTACGCTGAGGCATCTTTCGGGACAGTTTTATCGAAAGGCGGATTTCAGGTCTGACCCGAAAACTACCCATTCGTATACATGGATTTCAGGACGTACCCGAAAACTGCCAGATGTCCCGAAAACTGCCTATGGATATCAAAAATTGTTCTGTAAACTGCCGCTCCATATATATATGTATATATATATATATATATATGGGGCGTTCTCTGTCAAAAAGGCCACCCCCCTGCCCACTTCAATTTTTGAGATAAAATGCTCCAAAAGGGCTTAAAATTTTCGTTGAAGCGTCTATTTTTCGATGCCGTATGGCGATTTTGAAAATTCAAAATGGCGGACTTAGAATCGCGATTAGAATGGAAAAAGCCATTAAAAGCACGATAATATTATGCAACAAATTTTATATTTGGTCGATTACATGAGTGTGAATAGTCATTTTCGATGTATTTTTGCCTGCTGAACACGAATCCGTTGTCTAAATTCGGTTAGCACGTCACAATTTTGAGAAAAATGGCCTCAAAGTTGTAAAAACGGCATTTTTGATGGTTTTCGTGACGTTGTAGCACGGCAGCCAATTTTTTACCTCAATTACATTAATGCCACGCGAAAGTACCAATTTTTAGCTTTAAAATGCTTTGTGTTTTGTTTCGGTATGATTATTTGTTTCTGAGATATAGCTAGAATTAGAAACACCGGTTGCGCGCTGGATTGATTCTATTTGATGGTCATCAGCTCCAGACCGACTGACGCATTTTCCCGTGTTTAGCATTATCCAGGATAAACGACGTGGACGTGACGGGGCTTTCATCCCTGAGGGGTGCTTGATTTACGTGAGTCCCCTTGCCTCTCACGCGCATGCGTGTGTGTCTGTGGGTAGGTGGGTGTTTCATGAAAAATTTTTTTATTTTAATTCTGTATTCCTTACTTTTTCCCGCATGACCATAGCGTCCCATTTGTATCATTGGAACACCTTTTGATTAATACATTGTTCTCGCCCTCAACTATAAACCCATCTGATGGGTCATGCGGGAAAAAGTAAGGGATACAGAATTAAAATAAAAAAATTTTTCATGAAACACCCACAGACACACACGCATACACACACACGCATGCGCGTGAGAGGCAAGGGGACTCACGTAAATCAAGCACCCCAAGTGTGAGAGGCAAGGGGACTCACGTAAATCAAGCACCCCAAGCGTGAAAGGCAAGGGGACTCACGTAAATCAAGCACCCCAAGCGTGAGAAGCAAGGGGACTCACATAAATCAAGCACCCCTCAGGGATAAAAGCCCCGTCACGTCCACGTCGTTCATCCTGGATAATGCTAAGCACGGGAAAATGCGTCAGTCGGTCTGGAGCTGATTGACCATCAAATAGAATCAGTCCAGCGCGCAACCGGTGTTTCTAATTCCAGCTATATCTCAGAAACAAATAATCATACCGAAACAAAACACAAAGCATTTTAAAGTTAAAAGTTGGTACTTTCGCGTGGCATTAATGTAATTGAGGTAAAAAATTGGCTGCCGTGCTACAACGTCACGAAAACCATCAAAAATGCCGTTTTTACAACTTTGAAGCCATTTTTCTCAAAATTGTGACGTGCTAACCGAATTTAGACAACGGATTCGTGTTCAGCAGGCTAAAATACATCGAAAATGACTATTCACACTCATGTAATCGACCAAATATAAAATTTGTTGCATAATATTATCGTGCTTTTAATGGCTTTTTTCATTCTAATCGCGATTCTAAGTCCGCCATTTTGAATTTTCAAAAACGCCATACGGCATCAAAAAATAAACGCTTCAACGAAAATTTTAAGCCCTTTTGGAGCATTTTATCTCAAAAATTGAAGTGGGCAGGGGGGTGGCCTTTTTGACAGAGAACGCCTCATGTATATATATTGTCACGACTTTTTCACTCCCGGAGCGGTCCGGGGCGTGTGCCGGATCAAAAGGATTGAGGAGAGCGGGATGAGAGGCCTCTCCGACACTTCGCGAAACGATTTTACCGTTAGGCGCCAGACGCGTAAATGCGCGTCCGCGAAATCGCAAAAGAAAACCAAAACGAGACGCAAAACGAAACGTGCGGATGTGCGAAGAATCGGCTAGCTCGACCGAATTCTAGGGCGGGGTGATGAAGGGCAGCGCAATATTCGGCGGGGTGACAACAAAAAAAAGAACACCACAAATTCAAATGATTAACAGATTAGGAATAACATTTATTCTGTAGTCACTCAAAAACAAAACAATAAAGGCCAATTCGGCTTCAGTCTATCGGACAGATCAATTACTCGATAACGCGGGCGTCAAAAGCGAAACAAAAAAAAGCGGTGATAGCGCGGACGCCAGAAATGAATGGAGTGTTACGGTGTCGTACATTAAACGCGCAGAAGGCGCGGTGATTAGATCCGAGAAATACATAAGAATGACTTATGGCTAATATGAAAAATCGACAGTAAACGCGAATTAATCCGAGTGAACAGAAAATATGGTCTCCATGAAAGATCTCGAAAGTATGGGGTGTCACGCTCGGAGCGCGTGAACACCACGCATCGAGTCGCACAAGAATTCTGTCGCCAATTGTCTTAAATTAACGCGAATGGGGATCGCGACGCAAGCCCCGTCCCAATGAAATGAGGGCAGAACGTAATGCAATAACGCGAGATAAAGTTCGGCGCAATCGCGAGGAAACGCTGAGTACTATAACTAACGCGAAAGTACGGACTTAATCTAACGCACGTAATAACTAAGGTAAACGCAAGCAACATTCCAACGCAAATGGTAGGTCGACGTGAACGAAATTACAACGCAAACACCAATTACCCACAAAAAATCGAATGTGAGTAATCTACGAACGCGAGTAGGGCGACAACGCGAACAACATCCCACGCAATTAAACCGAGGCGCAGAATATTCTCACGTAAGCATTATCACTCGCAGAATCTAAGTTCCGACCGGGCGAAACACGACGTGCCACGAGACACGCGGACGTGAACGCGAAGGGCGTGAGAAATGGCGCACTTGCGATATCGAACGGCGTTATCGACGCGCCTACCGCGATCTCCAGAGGTCTATATCTTGGTCGCGATTCCACGGCCACGAGACCATTCCGGTGTTCCTCGCTTTCGCTGTCGATCACTAATTACGCTTTGTCGGCGAATACGTTAAATATCGCGACTATTCCCGAGCGAGAGCGCAACCCGGGGAGCGGTGTCGTGGCTTTACATGATGTAATACCGAGGCAACCTCACCGTAGGTCAGTCTCCTTCCTGAGGGTCCTTGCCGTCGTCCCAAGGGTCGAGAGAATGGCCACGAGGATTTCGACCAGCTCAGAATACGAATGACGAAAGTGCGAAGCACCAAATTATCGCGACTTAAGGCGAGCGTGTCGAGGCTGTCGAAGACGATCCACGAATGCTCCCAAAATTCTCGCTCGATGGCGGAATCGATAGCGTACCCCGGGCGTACGCGGCCCCGCAAAACTATCGCGCGGACCAATAGGGGATGAGCTCGCAGGCTCGCGGTGTTTTGTCGCACAGGGCCGTTAATCACGGCTTTTCGCAGGGCGCTCAACGGCCCTTCGTTCGCGCGGCAGTTTTTCCGGGTTTCTTCCTGGCGCAGCGGACGGGACGTGATTGCCTCCGTATCGGTCCGGGGATGACGGCCGTCCATCCCGGGATCCGGTCATAGTGCTAGGGGGGGGGGCAGGTGAGTTGATTTTGCCCCGGCGTCCCGGGGCCCTGCCTTCACGGATCCGCCCGACGCTGCGTTACGCGCCGCGCGCGTGTCTTCTTGCGCTCCCCTGTGCTCGGCGGCCTGCAAGCATCCTCGAAATCCGCTTGTCGTCGCCCAATTCTCGCTTCCGTCCTTGTCGTCTACTCCGCTTTTCCTTGGTCCGATCTCAGGAACTCCCGTTCTTTGGCTCGGTGAGGCGCCGCGTAAATAATACAAAATAAAATAGAAATTAATAATAGCGCAACGCGATTAGGATAGGCCCTCTGGAGATCTCGCATCGATTCGATGAACCGTCCTCAGGCATGAAAAGGTCGCGAAACCGTGCCTTGTGACGGCGGCGGGGCGCTGCAACGATGCAGCGAAACTGCCACGTCACAATATATATAATATATATATATATACATATATATATGTTAAAGGGTTATTGCAGGGACTTTTTAGATAATATATTGTATACTTCCGGGACACCTGGCTGTTGCAGGGTCGGACTCGGATCCTTTTTTAATCTAATGTATATTTCCAGGTCCGACCTGGTATTATACATTTTTCCTATGAAAAGAATAAAATACAATAAAATTGGAATATTAGTTTTAATTTTATTGAAAACATGATTTTATCGGAATATATACTCCAGTATATATTCCGATAAAATCATGTTTTCAATAAAATATATACTCCAGAACTTATATTTTTATTGCGCAAATTTGTACACGAATTAATCATTTCATTTAAATATTAATATTTTTAATAATTGTTATATAGCATGTATACTTTCGGGACACGTATATCGTGACTATATAGATACTTTCAGGACCACATTTAATTTGTGCCATAAATAAACAAATAACAATCAAACATTAATATTTTATACATTTAGTATATATATTGTAAAAAATAACCAATATTGTTATTTCACTGTCATTTCAATAATATTAGCGCGTAATTGTGATGACCGATATGAGAATTAAAACGGGTTTGTAATAAAATCGACAGTTTTGTTGGATCCTAAGATACAACCATTTTATTTGGAATAAAAAAAATATAGTACCAGTATCGCTAATGCCTAACAAATATGTCGTCAAACAATCGCCAGAATAAGGCAATTTCTGGCGTGACTCTGGTATAAGTAACCAAAGTGTACCAAACTGTAGCAGCATCAATAGCAACCTTGGTATATGTACCAAACTATACTAAATAATCGCTAAAAATCGTCTATAAATTAATCACATGACCGCGTTATTCTAAGAAACAAGATGAGATTATTATTTTGGAACGAAGTCGGTAGCTCTATTGGATCCTTAAATGTATGTTATGTGGGATAGAAGTAACGTATGTTATCGGAACCGCTAATAACTAACAGTATATCGTTGGACAATCCTTCGCGCTAGTTAATTAATAACATGACTGCCTAATTCTAGTAGTCGATAGCAATATAGTGAAAACCGTTTTTGAACGAAATCGAAAACTTCAATACCGATATACAAGCGTCAAACGAGAAAAGAATCCGATACATCGGCGCTCCCGTTAAAAAAATAATAATTTAGTCTTAATAATTGTTTTCACAGTCTTCTCAAAAAGGACCTAATCCTAATATTAGAGTGAGAATTATATGAGATATGAGAATTAAAGCTGCTTTGTAATGAGTCGGCAATTTTATTGGATCCTAAGATACATCTATTTTACACGAAATCAAAATAATGGTAATGTACGATACCGGGACCGCGCTATATAATAATTAACAGCTATGTCGTCGAACAATCACTAGTAATAACATGACCGCGGTATTCTAACAGACAATAAGACGAGATTATTATTTTGGAACAAAGTCGGTAGCTTTATTTAATACTTAAAAGTATGTCATGTGGGATAGAAGTAACGTATGTTACCGGAACCGCTAATAACTAACAAACATGTCGTTGGACACAATCGCTCGCGCAAGTTAATTAACAATATGACTATGTAATCCTATATATAGCATGAGAATTAAAACTGTTTTTGAAATCGATAGATTTGAGATCGCCCTTTTAAATTTTCATTTTTAAACATTCTGTAACTAATAAAAGCATGTGCCTTATATTGGCTGGTAATAAATAATATGACAACTAATTGATGATTGGTATACTTTATTACACCCTAAGATAAGCATGTCATATTACGATATTCATAGTCGGTTCTTATATTTAAGACCATCTTAAGTACAATCTTAAGATGTCATTAACCAATCACAGAGCCGTATTAGCATCTTAAGATATTACTTAAGACAGTCTTGAAATAAGATCTGATTATGAATATAGAATAGCAAATTTTGGTACTCCTGCATTCGAACCGAAACCAGATACATTACAATACGGGTTGTCTACACTACATATGTGGATTCGTTTTTTTGAATGTTTATTACATATATCATATCGTATTGAATTAAAGGTTTGGAAAGTTACAGGAGATAAAGCAAAAAATATTATGAAAGAAAGAAAAAGACAAATTCAGGAACGATTTCGAAAAAAATTTTCAATGTCAGTAGATCAACCAAGATCAGGAGGTGTTGGAACTAGTACTACTGGAAATGTTTCCAGAAGAGCGTTTGAAAAGCCGGAACTGTTAGCTGAGGTATTAGACCTTGACGTAACGTTAGTTAAAAATTTTAGAACAATTTTACTTGTTTCGAACAGTCAACTTCCAGTTGATCCTATTAAATTTCAAAAGTTTTGTTTTGACATAGCAAAGATTTTTAACGAGAAGTATGGATGGTTCAAAATGCCATCAGCTGTTCATAAAACACTTGCTCATGGAGCACAGATTATATTAAACTCTCTACTTCCTGTAGGCGTCTTCGGAGAAGACGCAGCAGAAAGTCGGAACAAATATTATAGAAATGATAGATTATATCACGCACGAAAAACAAGTAGAGTTGATAATTTGACAGATATGTTTAAACGTGCCTTAGCAAGTTCCGATATTATAATTTCAAGTATTAGCTTACAAAAAAGAATTAATACAAGAAAGCGTAAACATTTTCCACCAGAGGTTATAGATTTATTAGTTATTAATGATACAGACTTTGACATTAATTTAAAAGATAATATTTTAGATTTAGATGTTACTAGCGAAACTGAAGACGAAGACGAATGCAACTTCGAGTTTGAAAATATTCATTTAGACGATCTTGATGTAGAAATGGAAGATAAAAATATTGAATAACTCGTTATTAATTAACTAGCTGGTTACCCGGGCTTCGCGCTTTGCCCCGGAGGACACATGTAATAAGACATGCAAATAGTCTCCCTCTCTCTCTCCCTCTCTCTCTTCCTCTCCCCCTCTTCCTCTTCCTCTCCCTCTCTCTCTCTCTCTCTCTAAAATACTATAAATTGAAAAATATTACTTTTTTATCGACTAAAGTTCAATTCCGTCGTATACAATTCTTTAAGATTCACTCAATTATTTCCTAAAAAATTGGAAAAATTTTGTAACCGATTTCCAAAAAAATACCGGTTTCCAAAAAGATCGGTAACAAAAAACTATACAGTTTATAGCACTTCCCGGGAAATTCTACCTCTGTTTTACATACAATTCTTTAAGATTCGGTTAATTATTTTTCAAACAATTAAAAAAATTAAAAAAACCAATTTCCAGAAAATTGGTAACAAAAAACTACACACATTATGACACTTCCCGGGAAATTCTACCCCTATTTCATATACTTTTAGTAAAAATTCGGTCCATTGGTTTCCGAGATCATCGAGGACAAACAATCAAACCGACAAACTCAGTCTCTTTATAATAATAATATAGATAAGTTTTAACAGTCATTTTCAATTTTAAGTTTTGATCAATAATTTTATAATTTTGTCGAGCGCCATATTGGATCCGTCATTTTGCATTTATAATTTTTAAAGTCATATTCAACATCAGCGACCTCGAAACCCCTTAGAAACCCCCTAAGTTTCATTTTTATGCAAAGAAACAGTTTTTTCATATTTTTGGGCGCCATATTAGATCCGCCATTTTGCATTTATAATTTTTAAAGTCATATTCAAAATCAACGACCTCGAAAACCCGCTTAGAAATCCCCCAGGTTTCATTTTTATGCAAAACAAGCAATTTTTTATATTTTTCTGCGCCATATTGAATCCGCCATTTTATATTTTTAATTTTTAGTTATATTCAAAATCAGCGACCTCGAAAACCCCAATATACAGACGTTCATCTCATGAAAACGAATCTTTGATATTTTGGCCAGAAAATAGGCGAAACGTCCCATAGTGCACCGGTTGCGCGCTGGATTGATTCTATTTGATGGTCATCAGCTCCAGACCGACTGACGCATTTTCCCGTGTTTAGCATTATCCAGGATAAACGACGTGGACGTGACGGGGCTTTCATCCCTGAGGGGTGCTTGATTTACGTGAGTCCCCTTGCCTCTCACGCGCATGCGTGTGTGTCTGTGGGTAGGTGGGTGTTTCATGAAAAATTTTTTTATTTTAATTCTGTATTCCTTACTTTTTCCCGCATGACCATAGCGTCCCATTTGTATCATTGGAACACCTTTTGATTAATACATTGTTCTCGCCCTCAACTATAAACCCATCTGATGGGTCATGCGGGAAAAAGTAAGGGATACAGAATTAAAATAAAAAAATTTTTCATGAAACACCCACAGACACACACGCATACACACACACGCATGCGCGTGAGAGGCAAGGGGACTCACGTAAATCAAGCACCCCAAGTGTGAGAGGCAAGGGGACTCACGTAAATCAAGCACCCCAAGCGTGAAAGGCAAGGGGACTCACGTAAATCAAGCACCCCAAGCGTGAGAAGCAAGGGGACTCACATAAATCAAGCACCCCTCAGGGATAAAAACCCCGTCACGTCCACGTCGTTCATCCTGGATAATGCTAAGCACGGGAAAATGCGTCAGTCGGTCTGGAGCTGATTGACCATCAAATAGAATCAGTCCAGCGCGCAACCGGTGTTTCTAATTCCAGCTATATCTCAGAAACAAATAATCATACCGAAACAAAACACAAAGCATTTTAAAGTTAAAAGTTGGTACTTTCGCGTGGCATTAATGTAATTGAGGTAAAAAATTGGCTGCCGTGCTACAACGTCACGAAAACCATCAAAAATGCCGTTTTTTACAACTTTGAAGCCATTTTTCTCAAAATTGTGACGTGCTAACCGAATTTAGACAACGGATTCGTGTTCAGCAGGCTAAAATACATCGAAAATGACTATTCACACTCATGTAATCGACCAAATATAAAATTTGTTGCATAATATTATCGTGCTTTTAATGGCTTTTTTCATTCTAATCGCGATTCTAAGAATTTTCAAAAACGCCATACGGCATCAAAAAATAAACGCTTCAACGAAAATTTTAAGCTCTTTTGGAGCATTTTATCTCAAAAATTGAAGTGGGCAGGGGGGTGGCCTTTTTGACAGAGAACGCCTCATGTATATATATTGTCACGACTTTTTCACTCCCGGAGCGGTCCGGGGCGTGTGCCGGATCAAAAGGATTGAGGAGAGCGGGATGAGAGGCCTCTCCGACACTTCGCGAAACGATTTTACCGTTAGGCGCCAGACGCGTAAATGCGCGTCCGCGAAATCGCAAAAGAAAACCAAAACGAGACGCAAAACGAAACGTGCGGATGTGCGAAGAATCGGCTAGCTCGACCGAATTCTAGGGCGGGGTGATGAAAGGCAGCGCAATATTCGGCGGGGTGACAACAAAAAAAAAGAACACCACAAATTCAAATGATTAACAGATTAGGAATAACATTTATTCTGTAGTCACTCAAAAACAAAACAATAAAGGCCAATTCGGCTTCAGTCTATCGGACAGATCAATTACTCGATAACGCGGGCGTCAAAAGCGAAACAAAAAAAAGCGGTGATAGCGCGGACGCCAGAAATGAATGGAGTGTTACGGTGTCGTACATTAAACGCGCAGAAGGCGCGGTGATTAGATCCGAGAAATACATAAGAATGACTTATGGCTAATATGAAAAATCGACAGTAAACGCGAATTAATCCGAGTGAACAGAAAATATGGTCTCCATGAAAGATCTCGAAAGTATGGGGTGTCACGCTCGGAGCGCGTGAACACCACGCATCGAGTCGCACAAGAATTCTGTCGCCAATTGTCTTAAATTAACGCGAATGGGGATCGCGACGCAAGCCCCGTCCCAATGAAATGAGGGCAGAACGTAATGCAATAACGCGAGATAAAGTTCGGCGCAATCGCGAGGAAACGCTGAGTACTATAACTAACGCGAAAGTACGGACTTAATCTAACGCACGTAATAACTAAGGTAAACGCAAGCAACATTCCAACGCAAATGGTAGGTCGACGTGAACGAAATTACAACGCAAACACCAATTACCCACAAAAAATCGAATGTGAGTAATCTACGAACGCGAGTAGGGCGACAACGCGAACAACATCCCACGCAATTAAACCGAGGCGCAGAATATTCTCACGTAAGCATTATCACTCGCAGAATCTAAGTTCCGACCGGGCGAAACACGACGTGCCACGAGACACGCGGACGTGAACGCGAAGGGCGTGAGAAATGGCGCACTTGCGATATCGAACGGCGTTATCGACGCGCCTACCGCGATCTCCAGAGGTCTATATCTTGGTCGCGATTCCACGGCCACGAGACCATTCCGGTGTTCCTCGCTTTCACTGTCGATCACTAATTACGCTTTGTCGGCGAATACGTTAAATATCGCGACTATTCCCGAGCGAGAGCGCAACCCGGGGAGCGGTGTCGTGGCTTTACATGATGTAATACCGAGGCAACCTCACCGTAGGTCAGTCTCCTTCCTGAGGGTCCTTGCCGTCGTCCCAAGGGTCGAGAGAATGGCCACGAGGATTTCGACCAGCTCAGAATACGAATGACGAAAGTGCGAAGCACCAAATTATCGCGACTTAAGGCGAGCGTGTCGAGGCTGTCGAAGACGATCCACGAATGCTCCCAAAATTCTCGCTCGATGGCGGAATCGATAGCGTACCCCGGGCGTACGCGGCCCCGCAAAACTATCGCGCGGACCAATAGGGGATGAGCTCGCAGGCTCGCGGTGTTTCGTCGCACAGGGCCGTTAATCACGGCTTTTCGCAGGGCGCTCAACGGCCCTTCGTTCGCGCGGCAGTTTTTCCGGGTTTCTTCCTGGCGCAGCGGACGGGACGTGATTGCCTCCGTATCGGTCCGGGGATGACGGCCGTCCATCCCGGGATCCGGTCATAGTGCTAGGGGGGGGGGCAGGTGAGTTGATTTTGCCCCGGCGTCCCGGGGCCCTGCCTTCACGGATCCGCCCGACGCTGCGTTACGCGCCGCGCGCGTGTCTTCTTGCGCTCCCCTGTGCTCGGCGGCCTGCAAGCATCCTCGAAATCCGCTTGTCGTCGCCCAATTCTCGCTTCCGTCCTTGTCGTCTACTCCGCTTTTCCTTGGTCCGATCTCAGGAACTCCCGTTCTTTGGCTCGGTGAGGCGCCGCGTAAATAATACAAAATAAAATAGAAATTAATAATAGCGCAACGCGATTAGGATAGGCCCTCTGGAGATCTCGCATCGATTCGATGAACCGTCCTCAGGCATGAAAAGGTCGCGAAACCGTGCCTTGTGACGGCGGGGCG